>CM061493.1:21603803-21906303 GCA_030867185.1 Tagetes erecta
TTCCAAAGTTTCTTCTACCTGTTCTTTCCATAAATCGTCTGGCACGAAGAGTAAGCATGGCCATTTGCCATTGGATATCGGTTTCTTCCAGATCATCAGGATCCACCTGATACATATCTTCTACAGTCATCCCCTTTCCCTTTAACTCACCAGCAACAAGAGCTTCATAGCTATGAACAAACATTCCAAATAAAGCCATAGTGTCAGATGGAATTTGATTGGTGACAGATGCATTTGAGCTTGAACCAGCATTTGTGGAAGCACCAACAGATTTAGCAGACATATGACTCGATGATCCTCCAGGTGCAGCACTGTAGATATAAGAGTTTGCAGCGGATGAAATAAGTGCAGCATTCTGAGAAGGAATGTTTGGAACCATCATAGACTGATTGTATTCTCTTCTTCACATCAAGGTCGAAAGACTTCAGCTTGTTTATAACATCCATCAGCTTGTAGTCAGGAAAGTTTCTTTCTTGTTTCAACAGCTTGATTTGAAGACTCCACTGAGGAGGAAGAGAATCTAACAGTTTTGAGACTTGTTCATGATTGCCCAGCTTATCATCATACTTCTTCAGATTACTTGATACAGATAGGAATCGATTTGTAATATCAGTCAAGTTCTCTTGCGAATACCCCACGAAGGAGTTGAACTCTTTTTCAGCTTGAGCTTTTCTATCCAGTTTCAGATCCTCATTACCATCATAAAACTCGCACAATGCATCATACAAGCTTTTTGCAGTTGTGTGTTCAGCAAACCTGTTGAAGATATCCTGATGCAAACAAAGTATCAATGCCCCGAGTGCCTTTTTGTCTCGATCAAGTAATTTGGTATCTGCTTCAGTAAAGGTGCTTGGATCTGTGTTTATTGAAGTAACAGTTCCTTCAACTGTTGTAGGCACGTGCGGACCATTTACAATAGATTCCCATTGGTTATAGTCCGTGTAGTAGAAAAAGGCTTTCAAACATCTTTTCCAGTCTTCAAAGTTTTCACCACTAACAAGCCTCGGTGGCCTGTTAGGTTGAACACTATCCAGATCATTCATATTCAGTGTTGATGTAGCCATAATATTGAACAGATTATAGATTCGCTGAAGACAAATAGTTTCGCTGGCTAGATTCGCTCAAAGAACACAGCAGATTCGCTGGTAGATTCGCTGAAGACAGATTCGCTAGACAAACAAAACAGATTCGCTGACAAGCAAGCACAGTTTCGCTCGCCTGATTTTGGCAGCAGTTTCGCTTGCACAATGAGCCAAACAAGTGAACTTTCGTTCGATGAAATGTCAGATTCGCTAGCCACAACACAAACCAACAGTACAAAAATTTGAAATAGATTCGCTGGATGAACAGCTAGATTCGCTGGAAGAACAGATAGATTCGCTGGGTTACGAACCAACCTGTAACAGTACGAAAACAACCCGAACACCTTCAAAACTTGACCATTTGTAGACACTTTTGTTTCAAAAGCTTCCTATGACCAAATAACACAATACTTGAGCAAAATACAACTCCAAAACACCAAAACAAGCCCAGAACAGAATCAAATAGTGTTTTGACACAAAAACCCCAAAATCAACACAAAAATCACTTGAATCAAACAATCAAGAGCACTAAGGCTCTGATACCATATTGTTGGTCCATAATGATCGTGATTTCAGTGCTATATTGACTTGTTTAACAACAAACACTCTAGACTTGAACAAACAAAGTGTATAATAACCCAACAAACCCAATAACAAGATTAACCACACAACCAGAGGTATACAAGCTACAAAGATGAATGAAATATGCTCCTAGCACCTCAGGTGAACAATTACACGACACAATCAGTTGGATAAGAGTTTTGTCAAAGTTGTGCAAAAGTTGTATAAACTTGAAGATAAGGTTACAATATATATCAGTGTTAGGTTCGCTGATAGATTCGCTGTAGCGAATCTATCTAGCGAACCACACAGGTTCGCTGGGCACATACAGGTTCGCCCAGTCGACACCTTAGACAAAAGCTAACTTGAACTACGGGCGAATCTATAGATTCGCCCGTAGGTTCGCTAGAACAACTACAAACAAAAGTCATACAAATAACATACAAAATGTATTACACCGACAAGCCGGTGAGTCCAACCTATACATGTGACTATCATGTGTTATGTTAAAATGATCCTTATCATGTCTAGATTCAAATTCATCTATCAATTTCTGGTTTCATTGATCCAATCCGAAGTAATTTGTGATTTGTGTACTAGGGTTTCTATAAAAATTGGGGGTTTTGTTTGAAACATGTTAAAACTATTTCTGATCAAGATTTTAAACAAAAACACGACACAGCGCGGCTGGTTACTTTTTGGTTTTATTGGTAAGGTCCCTGGTTCGAAACCAAGGACAAACACTGTTTTTATATTTTGTATCAATTACTTAACTAATTATTTTTACCATTTATCTTAAACCTAATATTAATACTAAACCATATATATTACAAAATGTCAAAATCTTATAACATATGCCAAAACCATGGTTTATATAAACTTAGTTTTATAAATCCAATATTACAAAATGTCAAAATCTAATTATTACAAGTATTTTTAATACTTTAAAAATACTACAAAATGTATTTTTATACTTCAAAATACCTACAAAGTTTTATAAATAATAAGTTATACAAATTTGTGTAATTGTTTTAAAGCATTTCTAAAATATATAATATATTTTGACATTACAAAAATTGTTAAAAATATAGTATTAGAGTTGCTATCGTTTATCAAATAATTATTATTACTATTATTATCGTGGTTAATAAAAGTGTTTATATTTTTAGTCGTTTAACAAAAAACCCCAAAATCCCAATCCGAAACCCTAGAATTCAAATTTTCTTAGATTCTATTGTTTCTATTCTAGTGTTCTATGCTATATGTTTTACTAAGTTAGGACTCTTGTTTACTTAGGTGATTCTAGTATTTGGAAAATCCTTGGTTCAATCTAAGTGTTTACTATTTATTTTGAGCCCGAGTTTCAAGGTGAGTAAATTCACTCCCATTTTTACTTTTACCTTTTGGGGTTGAAATATGTGTTCAAATACTATACAATGTTTTCTATTTTTTATTATGTTTTCCAAAAGAGATCATAAAATGTGTTAGTTGTTACAGCAGCATGATGTAGTCTTATGTGATAGTTTAAAATAGTATTATTACTTGGCAATGTCACATGTACAATGTTAGCGCTAATGGTTTGACAAACCCACCTGCATGTACAACATCGATAGGTGATTTTAACCCGGCCATTCAATTTCAATTTCAATGTTACAAGTTGTTATTCAATGTTACAAGTTGCTATACTATGTTGTTATGACATGTCCCTAAGTTGCTAAATAATTATTGATAACTGACACATCAAGACGGTTAAGTGGCGGTTTTCTTGAAAAGTTATCTTTAATTGATTCATGGGTGGTTCCTCATGATAAATGGCTACAAGTTATGTTACAATGATTGTTTTCAATGTGTGTTCAAGGGGTCATGGTTGAGAATAGTATGAAATAGCTATACATGTAAGATTGCGTAGCATATTTATGATGATCTCGGATTTTCTATATTATTATTTATCAATTGTGGTTTACTCACTAGCTTTCATTAGCTAACTTTATTTTCACATATTTCAGGTGGTGTTGATGTTATTTTGCTGCTATTTACCAAGACATAAGATTACCTCGGGCCTAGTTAAAAAATAAAAACTATTGCAATTACTGCTTCGGTTTATGACTTTTGTCGTTTCTATTTAAGACTCATGTTCCAAAACTTATGATATCATTATTAGGTTTAATAAATAAATACCATGTGCTTTGTTTACTATGGATATCCAATTTCTATGACAACCTGATGTTTCCGTCATCGGGTGGGGTGTCACAACAAACACTGAAATTTATTAAAGAACTCTCATTGGTCTAAGATGAGCTTGGATGTGAAACGTATTGTTGACTGATGTCGAACATGTCATATTGCTAAAACATATCACTCGAACGTGGGTCTGTATACTCCGTTACCAGTTCCCAAGGGCCCTTGGGAGGATGTGAGCCTCGATTTTGTTGTGGAACTTCCAAAGACAAAGACAAAAAGATTCAATTATGGTTGTTGTTGATAGGTTCTCTGGCCGACTTTGTCCCATGTTCGAAGATGTATGATGCTAGTCAAATTGTTCAATTTTACTTTGCTGAAATTATGAGGCTACATGGGATACCAAAAACATTAACTAGTGACCAAGATGTCAAGTTTATGGGGCATTTTTGGCGCACGTTGTGGAGGCGTTTGGGTTCTCAATTCATTTTTAGCAGTGCTCATCACCCGCAAAGTGACGAGCAAACGAAAGTCACTAACCGAAGCTTGGGAAACCTGTTACGCAACCTTGTTGGATCCAACATAAAACAATGGGAACTTGTTCTTTCTCAAGCTGAGTTTGCCTATAATCGTTCCAACCACAGGTCCACTAGTTCGTCCATTTCTAGTTATAAACGGTCGAAATCCTTTCACCCCGTTCGATCTTACACCATTACCTGTTACTACTCACTTTACTGTCGATGGAGACGAGTAGTTTTCAAGGAGGCTGATCTCATGTGGGTTCATCTTAGTAAGGAGCGTTTTCCAAGGGGTCGTGCTAGTAAGTTGCAACCCCGAGAGGATGGACCATTTAGAGTATTAGAGCGGATCAATGACAAAGCGTACAAGATAGAGTTACCAGGGCATTATAATGTTTCTGTAACTTTTAACATAGCTGACTTATCCCCCTTACTCTCTGACCAAGAAGACCCGTTTGACTCGAGGCCGAGTCTTTCCGAACATGGGAAGAATGATGCAATGGGCTCAAACTGGGCTCGTGGACCCATTATGGGCCTTGGGCATTTGCAGCTAGAATTGGTTATCTTAATTATTATCTTTTATTTGAATTTGAGATATTTGCTTTTATTTGTTTCCTTCCCTAAGTTGTTGTCTTCTTTGTTGGCTTAGGGTTATTTATTGGGTTTGTTTTTCAATTGCAAGAGTTTTTTAGTTTGAGAATTAATAATATTCCAATTCCAATTTCATGTTTAGGTTGTTCTTGATCAGCCGATTGGGTTGCAAGCATAATTGAATCACTAACATAAGTCTTAAACATCACCCAAACAATGTGTATAGCATCACCCAACAATATGCAAAATATTAGCACATCAACATGTCTAAAACATGTTAAAAAATGTCAAAAACTGCATAATCAAGCATAAAAAAAGACTAAACAGGTTCAACACCTGTAAAACAACAATTAAGCAGTCACCACAGTTCCAAATCATGTTTATATGCAGTAACAATAATTAAGATGGGTAATGGTTGAGTTTGTGTATTTTTAACTGTACTTCAAGTCCATTAAGTCATATTCATATATATAGATAATTAATTAGATACATTAAAAATATGCATATTTCTTATTCGAAATGGATGAATCGAATGCGAATACAAAAAATTATATTCATATTCGATCAACATTCAACATTTATTCGAATCGAATTCGAATGACCGGAAGTCGATTTTGAATGACCTTATCCGAATTCGATTTGAATCGAATTACGAATAATTCGAATCATATTCGAATAATGAACACCCCTATTACATGGGTCTTCTAATACATTAGAATGTAACACGAGGTAGTAGTAAGCTATCGTTTTTCTGTGTTGAAAAGAAAAACAAATAATCCAGAGAAGGAGCACAAGGGTGATTACCAGTTATTATTGAGCCACTCCTGACCAAAACATATTATGATCGATTATCTAACCCGTCCTCTTGCCAGCTTTGCCCCTCTATTAGATAGCATACTACTCCACATTTTAAACCATCAACTACATGAAATTTGACCCCTTATGTTACGTTTTATCTACTTGCAGCAACCATAGTGATCAAATAAACCAAAATCCAAAGAAAATTGGAGTGATCCTTGAGAGATAATATTTAAACTAAAAACAAAAAGAAAAAGAAAACAAAACCAGATATGATATTAAAAAGTCAATAGCTTTCTCTTTTTTAAGGTCTTAAACAACAGACGTTCACACATTATAGTAGTGAAAATGGTGAAATGTATCATCAATAGCTACCATATCTGAGGGCTTTACCACTAGTGAAATTCAAAAAGGCGGTAGCTAGTTACCTTGAAATTCAAGAAACATTCTTAGCTTGTGTACAAGAAGTTCGCGGCTTCCATACAAAGGTTTACCACTAGTGATCCAATCTTTTTCAAGCAAACCGGTTTTTAAACTAGTACCCATTTCCTGATGAAAATTTGACACAATTTGGTAAATTGAGGTCCTGAGAATGTCAGCCATGGAATATGCTTTTGAGTAGTGAGTTCCATCTTTTTTATTATTTGTTGTAGGGTCTCTCCTTGCTGCTGGGCTCAATGCAGCCCATTTAATATTAGCAGGACCAGTGTTTGATGATTGAAGGTTGGTCTTTTTTCCCATTAAAGTTTCAACAACTAACAAGCAAGCCAAAAGGGTGGAAATAGTAGCAGCGTTGCAACCAGAGATTTGGGCAACCCCAAAACGATCTTCTTTGTGAGAACGTATAGTCAGTGATGATGCAATCCGAACACACCATGCACATACCTGTAAAGTTAAACTAGTCAAATACACAAAAGAAAATGAAATACAAAGGAAACCCGAGATAAATGAACGTCACTCACAACTAAGGGTGGCATAACCAAGGGGTTAAGCAACATGTCAAAATCGAAAATCAGATAACTTTAACATGTAGATCAAAAACGGTTCAACCCCTCAACATTTTTATCGTCCGAATTTTATAAATTTTGAATAATTAATGTGTGGTAACTTCTAATGTTTTGTTATCATGACTCTAAGCAGTTAATACGGAAAAAATAGCGGTTCGCGGTCGAGGACCGCTATTTGAGATATCGGTTTTCACGGTGGGATAGCGGTTGTTTTAATATCATGCATAAATTTATACTCTATATAATATATTTATTTTATTAGTAATACAAACAAAACCTAATTAATATTAATAATAAAACCAAAAGTAACAACACAAAAGTGACAACGTTTTATAGTAGAAAGTAGAATTTAGAAAGTTAGAAACATCAAACACGATCTAATCATAAGTCATGAAATCTTTCTCTAAGTCCACATCACCCAAACCATCCAATTGTTGATCAAGATCTTCCACTTGCTGACAATATCATCACCACCATCTAATTTTAATGGGTTAAAAAAAAGGTCCAACCGTGATAGCACCGCTATGACCGCTATAGCAGTTACAAAAATTCAAAATAGCGGTGAAATAGCGGTAAATAGCACCGCTATTAGCGGTACCGCTATTTTGACCGCTATATTACCAGAGGACCGCGAACCGCTATAGCACCGTGATTGACTGCATCATGTCAAGGTACAAATATGATTTTAACTTAGATACTTTGATCATGTTAAAATCTATATACAGACTTACACAAACCCTGATGTTAATGGGCCTAACTCTAATATACTCAAAAATCTGTAGAATCTAACCAAAAAAAAGTGCAAAAAACTTTTAAATTTAAAGATTCTAAATAACAATACATTCAAAATCATTGCTTTCTTCTTTGAGATGACAACATAGGAGGCCGCTAGCTCAGGGTTGGATGTCATCTTCTTTTACATTCATTTGATTCTATTTTTTTATTTTTCCATTACATTGTTCAAGATTCTAGTTTTCTACATCATTCTTGTTTCTACTCCATGAATCATGTTTATGGACTAGCTTCTCATTACATGCTTTAATGATACAACACTTACGAGGGATGCTTGATTTTGTGTAAAGCTGAGATTTTTATATGGGTATTGCTATTGTGAGGTTAAATCTTGGTATACTTGTACATGCTTAATTTAACAAGTGAACTTGGATGCTATTGTTGGTAATGAGTTAATGACTAGACTAAATGTTATAGAAAACAAAAAAAAAAGATTTAAGGATGTGTGGCATGATAATTAACTGCAACTACGCTAAAAGTAATATCATATAGATTTTGTTTAGTAACTAGAGATAAACACAAGTTTGTAGACTTGGGGCCAAAATGTAGCCTAGTTTGAGTCTAACAGAAAAAAATTAGCGGCATGAAACTTCTATGGGATTGCATCTTATTTAAAATATTGAAGATGAGCATCATGAAGATTGATGTGACACCTCTAGATGATCTATGTTCTCAACTAAGCTTATGCATGAAACTATTGGAGATGATCAATTGTCTAACTATTTACACAAACATAGCAAGTCCTTGTATAAAGCTATCAACTAAGCCTAGGAAGCCGATTAAATGATTAAAACAAGTAGTGATTGGAATACCTTGTGGGTTTTCTATAATCGGTGCATTTAATCGCTAGGTGAGTCTAAGTGGGGCTAGTAATCAATCATTGGAATACCTTGTGAATTTTATGTAATCGCTAGCTGGGTCTAAGTGGGACTAGGTGGAGGAAATCAGAGTTAAGAGAAGGTAATCAGTGTTAATAGGAGGTAATCATTCTAATCAGTCAACAAAAGTCAACAAACTTAAATAGGTGATTTTTCAGATTCTAGCAAATATTCTTAGCTAGATTCCATCAAGTTATGAATTTTCTGGCAAAAACGTGTAATTTCCGACTGTAATGTTGTAAATATGTGTATATATACACAAAACTAAACATTTTTATAAAAATGTGTGTATTTATATAGAACTGAAAGTTACATAAAAAAGTACCAACTAATAATCCTAAATTCCCGATTACTAGTGATTAATCCCGATTAACTGCTACAAGGTACCTCACCGCCCCGACTAGCGCCTAGAGAGTTCTACAACATTAGGTCTCATAACCTGTGGAGAACAATGCTAAGTTGTTCAAAACTAGAACCTTATAGTTTATCAAATAAATGTTTCTATTTTTACGTGTAGTACATATATGATTATAACTACAGGAACAAAACATGCAACAAACAATTTGACAACAACCTCAACTAACGTGTGGACTTTCAAGTAGCAGTGTAACTTTAAAATATAAAGAAGTCTTGAATCATTTCATTCAAAATAAACAGATTTCATTTCAACGATATACTTTTAAATAATAAACACAATATTTAACTATCAAAAACTAAAATAATTCAGATAAAAAAGTGTGTTTTTGTTAACCCAGCCCACTTGAATGAAATTGCCCCAGATCCAACACGCACATCTATGAAAGATAAAGGGAAAAAGGTATTAATACAATATGAAGCAAAAGACTAATAAACAGATTATTCACCTGAAAGTCATAAAACGGCTCATGGAATCTTGAAATTGAAAAAAAGTCATTTGATGAACGTAACTGGAATGCGGACTTCTCGATGGAACTTCCCAGCCCCTCAACCAAATCCAAAGTGAGCTGTTCCAGTGGCTTAAGGCATGCAGCCATCACTTTTTTGTAGGTGTCACCAGTTTCTTCAAAGAATGCAGCACGGCGCCAGGTGTCAACATTACTCTCACTCACCATACACAGATCAAGATAAGCAAGATGACTCACAAGTGACCTGGTGGTTGTCTTCTCAAGGGCTGCAAGAAGATGATCGCTTGGGTTCATTTCTGCTACTGCTGAACCCTTTGGGGGAGCAAACATATACCTCTTGGTAAGAAACACCTACAAAGACAAAATTTTGCAATTTATAGAATATAAGTCAGAGATAACATAATGGTTGGGTAAACACTAAACAGGTCAACTGGTTCAAGTCAACGGATAAACCAAATCAGATCAGATATGGATGGCCGAAAATATTGTTGATCCTAAGTTTTTAAATACATATAATTATTGTGTCAAATGTGACTATATAATATGTTGCTTCAATAACAAATTAAGTTTTAACAAAATGGTGTATGAGAATTTACCGTTAGAAATACGTTTTGGGCAACTTTTAGACTGTTTGACTAGTTAGCTAATGTTCTTTGTTTACCAATTTGACCTATTCGAGATAGAACATAACCAGAATCAGCTCATCTATAAGTCGATTCAGGACAAAGTTATCTTTAAAGAATTAAACCTGAAGCAAATGGCGATTTAGCTCCCAACATAAGAACACCACACATGATGCAAAATAGAAAATGATCTGTTCAACAACAAAATCTCCCATTGGCAGCTTGTAGTCACTAATGAAACACGATAGCACTAACAACGAGACTAAGTACCCGGCACTTGCAAGCCTAACAGCTTTCACAATTGCCTTATGAATGCCCATTTTGTAGCTAAAGAAAAGAGGCCGCTGCGAAAATGAACAAAAAAACAGCAGACAGTGCAACATTGTATAAAAACCCATGCCTTCAATTGAGAATAAAATCAAAATAAAATACAATACATAAAGAATGAATGAAGTAATATATATATATATATATATATATATAACCTGAAGGATGGGGAAATGCAAATCCCATCTCCTGGTGAAGACATAATGTGATCCGTAAATGATACCAAGAACAAATCCCCTGAGCCCTATTAAACGAGAACCAGAGAAGCAAACAAGAGACAGAGAAGCAGAGGCCCCAGAAGAAGCTACAAACACAAAAAACCAAAAACTAACTCTGGCCCTGCGTCTAAAATCTGGTGGCAAGGGTTGACGGAGTTGAAGTAGACCAAAAACGAGTTGGAAGAATGAAACTCCATGAACAAGTTGAGGAGATGATACCAGGAAGAGGCATGTAGAAAAGACGAGGAGGGATAGTTGGAAGAAGATGAAGGAAACGATGGCGGCGATGAGTGTAGTGGAAGGGGAAATAAGGGTTTTGCAGACACAATAGATGAGTGTTGAGGGAAATGATTGCCAGATTAGAAACCCTAGAAATCTGTCCTTGATGATGCTGTTATGGTGTTGTTCGATCATCACTACTCTTCTTCTTCCAGTCAACTGTAAACAAAGGAGGAGGATTTGCAAGCAACCAATTTTGGGTTTTCTATTTCTTTGCTAAAGGCGGGAATAAGAGAAATCAATCGGAGCCTAATCTAACCTAATCGAACCGCACGACTTAATTGATTGGTTTAGGTGTACACGAGACTAGCACGTTCACGGGAGCCTTCGCGTTACCAACTTTTAGTATATATAAATTATTACTAGTTTGTTGCCTGCGCTCTGCTTGAAAACGCAATACGCAGTGGTATTTTAAAGATATTCACGTCTTCACGAGGATACGGACACTCTAGTCAGTTTTGAGACAAACCTTGGTAAAACCGGAACACAAGATTTATTTTAAATAAATATTTTTTTAGTATAGCAATATCATACTTAAATTAAATAGAATTAAATGTTGGTTTTATGGGGTAGATTTAAAAAAAATTAATGTTGTATAAAAAGTTATGTATGCTTAAAATACACCAAGATATTTAATTATAGGCTATTATAACTTTATCTCTAAGTTTTATTTTTGTACCCTAACAATTATAAACCGACATATCCATATTCATAGTAGGGGAGGGTTGAAAAATGTAAATATTGTTAAGTTATTTAAGATTTTTTTTTAAATACTAGGAGACTAAAATGTAATTATTAAAGCTATTATAATGTATTATTATAGATATATATATATAAATATAATTTTATTTTAATACACTATCAAATATAAACGAGTTAATTACATAAATGGGGCTTATGGTTTACCAAAAGTAACAAGTTTGAGTACTAAATTATTTTTGTTGCAAGTTTAGGTTTTGGTCTTTCAAATTGTAACGAGTTTGGGTATTAATACTAACAAATGTTAGTTTTCTTGTTAACTTCAAGGGCTTTTAATATTTTCATATTATAAGGGCTATTTATGAAATTTATTTTTCTTAATAAACCTGTTTTGTAATTTACATAAAATATTATAATGTAAAAAAATGAAAAATAAAATATTCATTTTCTTACTATATTTTCTTTCATTATCCACTAGTTAGCACCACTGATGTGGTATAGATTATATATAAAATATATAAATATTTCCTACCCTTTTGATAGTTTTAGGTTATTTTTATTGGATTTTACTCGTAATTGGTTAATATTTGGATTTTAATAATATGAAAAGATTATGAGTTAAAATGGTGTATTTTAAATTAAACTTGAGATCACAAGTAAAACTTTAAGTAGGTTTCACATATTATTGTTAGAAATTGTCCTTAAAGGTTTGAGTATTGATCATGATCATTTGCAAATTTAAAGTGTTAAATAAAGTAAAAAACAACAAGCCAATTTCGAATGCTAAAGTGAAGCTCACGTGAAATTGTTCATTTCAATAGTGTTATTACTTGTCGTTTATTTTCTTACCGTATTTTCTTTCAAGAACCACCAGCTAACACCAAAAACCCTATTCATAAGCCACCAATTAGCACCACCTGTTACATTTAGTCAGAGATGGATGGTGCGATTAAGGTAACACGAAGTGTGATGGTGTAATGAATGGTTAACAAATCGTGAAATTGGGGTTATGATGGGTTTCAACGATGGTGATTGGGGTGTTGATCGAGATTGGAGCTTGGTGAATATGTTGGTGATGGTAATTGGGGTTTGTGATGGATGACGGCGGTGGTGAATTAGGGTAAATGGTAAGGTTATAGGGTACTGAGTGGTGAGGGAAATGATACGGGGTTGTCGATGGTGGTAGACGATGGGTTGTTGACTAGTTTTTCAACGATGATGATGGAGTGGTGAGGATGGGTAGGCTTACTTTTGAGTTAGTAAATATTCACATAAATAGTCTCTAAATAATATGACTCCAAATTGCCCATCACCTAATTAAGTTACTTATGTTAAAGAACTTGTGAAAAAAACTAAGATGATGCTAACCGATAACTTATGAATATGTTGGTGGTGCTAACTAGTGGTTCGTGAAAGAAATCAGTGCAAAAAATGAGTGTTTTGTTTTTAATTCTTTATCATATAATATTTAATGTAAGTTACAAAACAAGTTCGGCAAGAATCATAAATTTCATAAATAACCCTTCTAATGTGAAAATATTAAAATGCTCTTGAAGTTAACATAAAAACTAACATTTGTTAGTGTTAATACCCAAACTTGTTACAAATTAAAAGACCAATACCCAATCTTGTAACAAAAAAACCTTAGTACCCAAACTTGTTACTTTAGATAAACCACAAACACCATTTATGTAATTAACTCAATATAAACGGACTCATATACACTTAAAATTAGGGGAGGATTGAAAAATGTAAACTTTCAAGATTTTATTTTTATAATGTTATTAAATATACTATTATAGATTTTTTTAAATATAAAATTATTATTATGAGAAAACTGTCACACAACATCACATAAGCAAATTGCTCTCATACGATGCTTTAAGAAATTTTCAACCTCGAAACCGTTTTTTGCACCCCCTGCGCACGGGTAGGAGCTAGAGTAAACACATCATAAGAACTTCGAATAAGCTTGGAGGTTTATGCTATATAAATATAAATTAGAATTGGTTTTGTTTCCACTCCTATGTGGGACAAAAATCAATATGCCCATGCAGCATCACGCAATATTATAGTTTAGTGTCTGCGCTATACTCGGAAACACAACATTCAAATGGTGTTTTTAAGGATATTCATGGGGGCAAGAACGATTCCAAATAGTTTTGAGACAAAACCGTGGTAAAATCGGACCAGAATTATTTTTAAAAAATTAGTATAGCAATATTATACTCAAATTAAAGATAATTAAATGCTCGGTTTTATGGTGTAGTTTTTTTTAAAAAAAAATAATTTCGTATAAAAAAGTTATGTGTGATTGAAAAATACAGAAGTCTTTAATTGGATATTATTATCACTTTATCCATAATTTTCAATTTTATACCATATCAAATACAAACCGACTCACGTACACTCTAGTAGTAGAGGGTTTAAAATGTAACTAATATTAAATTTTTCAAAATTTTCCTAAATATTAGAGGACTAATATGTAATTAATGTTATTAATATTATAATATATTTTACTAGATTAGCACCCGTGGGTACCCACGGGGTGGAACTGTAAATAAATATTTGTTTACCGTTATATTGAAATGAGTAATATAGGCAATGCTTTTCACCAAACTGAGTAATAAGCCAATGCGTTTCACCAAATTGAGTAATAACCCAATGACAATTGCATGATCAAAGTCAATAAAAAAAAATATAGGCTTCACCATTTACAGATTGGCTGCACATAATCTAATTTAAAATACACGTTTAGAGACAGTTTTGATTTGCGCAAAATTAATATTAAACCACACTTCATTTAACTTATAGTTTGCACATAATCCAACTTTAAATTGCATGTTTAGGACCAGATTTTAGCTAACTTCTATTAAATTGTACTTTTGCTAATAGAAACCATATATGTGTAGTAGCGCATTACATTACTTACTAATATATGTATCTTAAATTACTTTTATAGTGTATCTAAATAAGACAAATCATTCAAACAAAGAGATAAAAACATGTTCAAAATAGCAACCTATTGTTATGACAACATATAGCATTAAATGAAAAATAACAATGTTCCACATAAATATATAACATCTCATGTGTATATATGTATTACTATAATTCTTTGGAAAACGTTATACATCTAGTGCTAAATGTTGTCACTTTAAGAACCCTCAACTCATTGACTAAGCAGTAATGTGTGGGTAGGTTGGGGGCGTGTCAGAAGTTTCCACCCTATATCAAACTGGTCAAAAGTAACCCAAAATGCCATTTTAATGCATAAAACCTCCTAAATTAATTATCAAATGAAATTATGATGTGTGGTCATATTTTTGCGGGTTCTAAATCATAGCCTTACCATTCTCCTTTGACACATGCAGATCTTCAAAGCTACAATATATGTACTAAATGTCATAAATGGCACCAATTCCCTAATTTCATCTTAAGAATGTTGCATATAATACGTATAAGTACAAGAAAACGAGAAGAAACTTGGGTGCTGGTTGAGTCCTGCAAAACAGAAAACGTAATAACAGTAAACAATATCCGGGCCTGTGTTTGACACAGTTCCCTTAAACAGATTCTCGGTCTGTTCCCAGGGTACACCGGACGCTAACAGCGGGTGCTGCCGGACTTAACACTTGCCTGAAAGTAAGACGAAATACTGTTGTGAAACTGAAAATCGTTGCTAATGTTGCTGTTGTGTATCTGACTTGTGTTGGTAGTATAAGTAACCAAGAGGGATGACAAGAGGTCTTGATTTATGACAATTCAATTGTCATAAACTCAAGTAATTGTGTAATCAATGTCATAAAGCTGGAAAAGAATCTCAAAGGTTGGTCCGGTTTTGTTGTTAAAACACAAAAACGACCCGGTCCGATTCTGGGTTTTCGGAGCTGCATTCGTGTCCGCAGGTCGCGCGGGCGTCGCAAGTCTAATGCGATTTCCAACCTCGAATCCAGTTTTCTGCACCCCCCCTGCGCGCGGGTAGGCTCTTGAATAAAACACAACACAACAATTCAAATGTGTCTAGGATGTTTTTGCTTATAACTAAGGTTTAGTTTAGTCTCCCCTCCTATGTGGGACAAACTAAACCAACACCTCTCATTCATATATTTTTCCAACAATCCCCCACATGAATGAAGGTCGATCTCAGAAACGAACATCATTTCGATTAAATTTCAGCAGTTGAATCTTGCATACGATAGGTAGGTGTTACCCTTTGAACCTTCGCTTATGAAACGCACTTAGTCTACTGGCTCTGAGTAGACGGTGATGTCCTTGAACTCGTCTGCCGTTTATGTAGGCGACAGTACATTTCACACAAGACTCTCCCTGACAAAGTCAAGTCCTCATAGTTATGTTCGTTATGGTCATGAACATTTGCCTGGTTCTGCGAGAGCCATTAGGTATTGTGCCCCGTCAATACCCTTCGAAACGACCCCACTTCTCTCTCACATAGGTGATTCTTTACGTGTGATTGTATTAGTCTGAATCATTAAAAGCCACATGCTTATCCTCGTACCTTGTCACTTTTAGGAATGGACTAGGAAGGTTACTAAAATACTTTTAGTAAGCTCCTTAAAACGCAGGGTTTTGTTAACCTTTTTATTAGTTAATTCGCCCCCACAGTGACCTTACAAGTTCATACAAATAGGTTGTCCTATTGAACTCGGATCTTGGGATCTCCAGTCAGCCGAGTTAGGTTTCCTTCATATAAACTTATCCTTTCATGGGCTTTAGTCCCATTCCCATTGACGACTTCTGAACTAACTCTCTACTTAGGCCTTTTGTTAGCGGATCCGCAATGTTATCCTTTGACTTCACATAGTCAACAGTGATAACTCCCGTAGAGATTAGTTGTCGTATCGTATTATGTCTACGTCTTATGTGTCGGTTTTTCCCGTTATACATTGTGCTATGAGCTCTGCCAATTGCCGATTGACTATCACAATGAATACATATGGCCGTTGCCGGCTTAGGCCATATTGGAATATCCTCCACAAATTGACGTAGCCATTCTGCTTCTTCACCTGTGATGTGTGTAAAGTGTATAGATTTTTAACAATGATTTTTTCACACAATTGGGTTTTAAATATATAAAAGACGACAATTACTTTAAGACTAACTACACACAATAGGCAAGTGTACCTATCGTATAGTAGTATAGCTTTAGGTAAGAACCGAATATCGATCCGTGGACACAATGTCTCCCAATACTAAACCTTCATTACTATTTAACCGGTCAAATAAGGATGTGTTGTAAATATTTTAATTAACTAAATTAGCTAATAATTAATCTAATTAAGGCAAGTTAACACAAATGAAGATAATCAATCAAAGGAAGGTATCACTTAGATTTCGAATCCGTTTAGCAAAACAATGACAACATGTACGAACCTTTGGTGAGATCATTTTCTACATATGATACATGGAAGTAAATTAGACTCCTGTCAATGTTATCTAATCATATAACCATTCGGAAAGCTAGAACGATAAACACACAATAGCCACCTAAAGTTATGCCATGAAGAACCAATGATACTATTAAGTCAATGTGAAAGATGGTTTGGACTCCCGTCAAGGCTATCCAAACCCATAAATCTTTGGAAAGTTAACACGATGAACACATGATAACCACCTCAATTCACGTAATGTAACAATAGCTATTCAACTTCTTCAACTTATGAATGTCCTAACCCGAATACATAAACCATAGATTTGCGCATTATCAATAGTTACACATACACAAAATTAGGAGATATCCATAACAAACACAATGGTTTTTCCAAACATATGTATAAGGATGCACACTTGTTCACCTTTCCTAAACATTCAACCCTCATTCACCATTCCTAGTCAAATGCCATAAATTACATACTAGCATATGCAATTCATGAATAAATGTCATAACACATACGGTTTTCCAACATAATATGGTTACAACACCCACAAGATTCAATATTTCATCAAGCCAAACAAGCACACATAGTCATTGAAGAATTTTCATAGCTTTGTAATAAACATTAACATAATCATCACCAAATGTTGCATATGAGTTGTCAAAATATGCTAAACTTCATCTAATCTAAGTGATATAGAGTATTTAGCTCATGGAGCTTACAAAAACCACAACCACACTCATAGAAATGGAAGAAAACATACTAGATCTAGAGATTTTCAAACCAAAATGAGTAGAGGTGGGTTGTGTAGTGATGAATCTTCCCTTGAGATGCTTGATCTTCAATCCTTGCTACTTGTCTCGTGAAATCACCTTCAAAACGACCTCAATGGTGGGGAGGAATTAGGGTTTTTCGTTCCAAGTGATCTCTCCAAAAATGAGTGTTAATTTAGGTTATAAAGGCTGCATCTGATGCGTACACAGCCGTGTAGATCAGTCTTCCGGGTGTGTAGCTACACAAACATGTAGAAAAGCTACACAGGCATGTAGAAAAGCTACACAACCATGTATGAAACTTGAGAACTTGAAAACCTTCACTTGTTTCTTGAGTTTTCCACAAAAATCACCAAGTTGTCATCAAGAACTATAAAATCCAAATAAAACACAATTAAGTGAGTATCCGGATGAATTTGCAACCAAAAACGTTTAAAATGAGGGATAATATGCATCTTTAACATGTATATTTATTCACATATCAAACATCCCCACATTTAAACGTTGCTTGTCCTCAAGCAAAATCTCATACAATGTTTCAACATCAACTTATTGGTTTTTTTTTACTACTAAAGATGGGCAATCCACGAAGAATTAAAGATCCAAATGCATAAATGATTTTCAAGAATTTCAATAACGAACAACAGAGAACCAAACAAGGTGGAACCACAAATATTTTTTTAAAGCATGAACATATACAATTAAGCATTGCATGTATATAGAATTTTCATTATGTATAATTTCACCTCTAACAATGATTCACTCAACACTCGGCTTTATATATGTGAATCACTCAATGCCCAACAATGAAGCAACATTATCATAAGCTTGCTTAGAAATCAATTCTCCACCAAATAACATAAGAAACTGCATAAATCAAGAGGTCTTTGAAGGGTTGTAACGGGGCTTGGGTTAAAGGTGTGAAGTTTAGGATATAAAGTGGCTAAATGGTCAAAATCCGGACTAGCTAGATGTTTTGTGATCGACTACAAAGATATGAAGAGAATATACAAACTAAGAACAAACTAACACATGTACATACTAATAATGAGCCTCTACTGTACTTTTTTTTCTTTTCATTCTTGTACACAAAATAGCTCATTGTTAACTGATTCTTCCTTAAATAAACCGAAATAAACACTAAAATGATAGTTCTTTTTTTTTCTTCTTTCCTTTTTTTTTTCTTTTTTTTAAGCATAGGCACTACTAATGTCGATACATTCATAAATACAAAAAATTCCTATAAAAGTAACTAGATACGATCTAAACAACTAACATAAGCCGGATTTTGACACATGGGTTTAAACATTACAAAAAAAAGGTTTTTAGGCTATGTAGGCTCAAGATGTGGGTTAAACAATAAAAAGGAAGGGGGCTCAACATGGGCAACTAGGGGAGATGATCGGGTGTGGTAAAAGAAATGAAAAGGAAAGGTAAACAAAGTGGTTTATCCTAGTGCCTCTATCATGTTTATGCAATAACTTAGTTCATGATCTTGAAATGCATTGTCTAAGCAAGTTCTAAAATGAAAGCAACATTTGGCACACTCAAAATGTAAAAAAAAGATGAGCATGATGAATTATGAAGAATGAATGCTCGAAAGGCACAAAATTAAGCTCACAGAAATAGGGTGATGGGTATAGGTGCAAATACCTACATAATCATCATTCTATTAACATGCCATGCTAAATTGATATTTCGGTACAATTTTATTTACAAAAAAAAATTAAAAATAAAAATAAAAACTTGATGGTTTCTCTGATTCGTGCTATTCCAAAAATTCAATCATGCTTAAGGATAAAAAATTTGACGCAATGGATGCTGCATTTTTTTTTCTTTCCCCTTTTTTTTGTAAAAGATATATGTATTTTTTTTTGCCAATAAGAGGAGTTTTAACATGCAGAGATATACAAAAAAGAGACTAAAGTTGGTTAAATTAAACAAAAACCCCTCCCCACACTTGAATTTTGCACTGTCCTCAATGTACACAATGTACAAAGGCGTGCAAATGCAATGTGAAAGCATAAGGTGGGAAAGAGAGAGAGAACTCCCCTTGAGTGAAGTTTTGAATCCATGTGACTTCAAGTTCAATAACCATTTCCAACAAGTCCAAAGCGACATCACGAGAGGTATCCAACCAATATGTGATGACTATCACACTCAAGGAAGCAAAAAAAAAACCAGAATTTTTAGTTTTGCAAGGAAAAAAAAAACAGGAAAATAAAGAGAGAAGAGGATAGCGTGAAACGTACCTGTGATGACGGAATTAGAAAAAACATTGGTGGTCATGTGCGATATCCCGATTTCGAAAATTGTTATTTTTTTTTTTGTGGAGATCGACGATGGGAGTGGTAGTGTGTGAGTGCTGTTTGAGTGGGGGAAACAAACTTGGGTTTTGTTTTCTTCTTTTTCTCGTAAACTATGACGTATTATAAGTTTATTTTGATTATAATTTTTTTTTGTTTTTTTATATGGGTGTGTACAGACTTACATGGCTAGATCAACAGTGTGGGAGGGATTTGCTTACATGGGTGTGTAGCATTCTACATGGGCAAATCAGTAGGTTTTTAAAAAAGTTGTCTACACGGGTGTGTAGACTTGTACACGGCCAAATCAGTATAAGTCCAAAAGATTTCTCACATGGCTGTGTAGCATAGCTACATGGCCATATCTGTGAAACCTTCAAAAAGGGTGAACTTCTACCAAAAATGAAGTGTTTCCCACTAAACAACTACTTTTAAACACACACATATGATGAAGAAGAGGACTTACATGGTGATGTGCATCTTCTAATCCCGAGACAAATCACGCACAACAACAATCCTCGCTCAAAAAAGCAAAAGAAAGCTAATCAAATAGACATTAAAAATCAAACAAAGATACAAAAGACTTGCAAAAACTCGGGTTGCCTCCCGGAAGTGCTTCGTTTATTAACGAGTCCTTAGCTTGACTCGACTCTACACATAAATCATTCTTAGAAAAGTGATGGAACGAATTAACAAACGAGTGGCTTATGATATTTGAAAACCCATCTGACCCATTTGACTTAGTGCATTTACCATTGGTTAGTTAGGAACACAATAGTAAACACAAACATAATGCAAATGGGTCATATCACCAACACTTGTATTTGCCTGGACCAAACCTGATACGTAATATGTAGTGAAGAAGGCGGTCATCTTTGTAGTTTTTCACACCCTTTTGGTGTTTGTAGAGCCATCTCTCCACTTTTAGCATTTGACTCAAGATTCCTTGAGCCATATCCCGTGGTAAGTTGGATTCATATGAACAATCATCGTGATGCTCACTCACGGGTCGCCTATCTTTGATACAAGGATGAGGATTAGGTATCACCTTGGTCATTGGTTCGTTTGTAAATCCTACCACTTGTAACTTTACTTCTTCGTATGGTTCTTTCTTGACTTCCACGGTTGGCTTCCCGTATAACAATTGTTCTAATTCTTTAAGATCGCCAACCGGGTCGAACTGACCTCCATTCTCTTCTATAAGAGATATACTCACCAATTCATCTCCAAACTCGTCCTCCCAAGATGGAATAATGTGGTTTGTGGTTTCCTCATTAGTGAGACTTTGGAGAACCACTTCTATCTTATTCATGAACTCGTCCTCCCATTGTTCATTCCTTTTTGATTCCTGTATCATATCATCCTCACAAGACAAGTGTGAAGTATAGAGTGGATACAATGAATCATGAATGGTACTAGATGCAAATAAAGATACATAAGTATGATACTCATAACCAATCGAGCTAGTGGGAAAACACTTACCTGACTGAAGATCTGATGGATGCTCCACCTTGGCATCTTGCTCATAATTGGTGAACACATAGGGAGAAAGTGATTGTGGTGCATGAGACTCAAATTCTCTTTGAACGGGAGGTGGGACTTTTATTTCATCCATTATAGTCTCCTTTTCAAGTTCTTGGTCTAGCACATCTAGAGACGAAGCAGTTTGGGCTTCACTGTCATTGTTCTTATCTAAATCAGCATCGTGGTCTGTAGTGCAAGATGAACTCTCCTCTAGAAGTTGGACATAGAGCTTATTGACTTCAAGAATCAATGCCTCTATTCTACAATGGTTTTCTGCGAGTTCTTTAACATATTGCTCTTGTTGCTCAACCTCATCTTGATGACAACCTGTGTTCGGTTCTGAAAACATACGGATTCCTTGTTGCAACAATTGATAAAATGATGGACGAGGCTCGCCTTGAAGTGGTGGAGTAGTATACTCTTCAAATTGTTGTGAATAAGGATGTGACTCTTCATAACAATTTGTGGAGAACCCTTGTGACTGATAACAATCATGTGTGTAATGGGGTCCTTCACAGATCTCACACCAAACTTCTTCATTGTAATCCCCTTGATCAAATTGGTATCCTCCATAGTAACTACCGTAATAGTTATCCATGGAAGTCACTACAAAGAACACTCAAACAAAACAATCACGGGCACCGATAGTAATGAAAAAAAAAGAAGAAATAAACAAAACAAACACATAATAAACATAAAAAAACAAATATATACAAATGGCTAAAGTAGTAATTTGGATCGTTCTTGAAATCACCGTGTCCCCGGCAACGGCGCCAAAAACTTGATGTGTGTAAAGTGTATAGATTTTTAACAATGATTTTTTTCACACAATTGGGTTTTAAATTTATAAAAGACGACAATTACTTTAAGACTAACTACACACAATAGGCAAGTGTACCTATCGTATAGTAGTATAGCTTTAGGTAAGAACCGAATATCGATCCGTGGACACAATGTCTCCCAATACTAAACCTTCATTACTATTTAACCGGTCAAATAAGGATGGGTTGTAAATATTTTAATTAACTAAATTAGCTAATAATTAATCTAATTGAGGCAAGTTAAAACAAATGAAGATAATCAATCAAAGGAAGGTATCACTTAGATTTCGAATCCGTTTAGCAAAACAATGACAACATGTACGAACCTTTGGTGAGATCATTTTCTACATATGATACATGGAAGTAAATTAGACTCCTGTCAATGTTATCTAATCATATAACCATTCGGAAAGCTAGAACGATAAACACACAATAGCCACCTAAAGTTATGCCATGAAGAACCAATGATACTATTAAGTCAATGTGAAAGATGGTTTGGACTCCGGTCAAGGCTATCCAAACCCATAAATCTTTGGAAAGTTAACACGATGAACACATGATAACCACCTCAATCCACGTAATGTAACAATAGCTATTCAACTTCTTCAACTTATGAATGTCCTAACCCGAATACATAAACCATAGATTTGCGCATTATCAATAGTTACACATACACAAAATTAGGAGATATCCATAACAAACACAATGGTTTTTCCAAACATATGTATAAGGATGCACACTTGTTCACCTTTCCTAAACAGTCAACCCTCATTCACCATTCCTAGTCAAATGCCATAAATTACATACTAGCATATGCAATTCATGAATAAATGTCATAACACATACGGTTTTCCAACATAATATGGTTACAACACCCACAAGATTCAATATTTCATCAAGCCAAACAAGCACACATAGTCATTGAAGAATTTTCATAGCTTTGTAATAAACATTAACATAATCATCACCAAATGTTGCATACGAGTTGTCAAAATATGCTAAACTTCATCTAATCTAAGTGATATAGAGTATTTAGCTCATGGAGCTTACAAAAACCACAACCACACTCATAGAAATGGAAGAAAACATACTAGATCTAGAGATTTTCAAACCAAAATGAGTAGAGGTGGGTTGTGTAGTGATGAATCTTCCCTTGAGATGCTTGATCTTCAATCCTTGCTACTTGTCTCGTGAAATCACCTTCAAAACGACCTCAATGGTGGGGAGGAATTAGGGTTTTTCGTTCCAAGTGATCTCTCCAAAAATGAGTGTTAATTTAGGTTATAAAGGCTGCATCTGATGCGTACACGGCCGTGTAGATCAGTCTTCCGGGTGTGTAGCTACACAAACATGTAGAAAAGCTACACAGGCATGTAGAAAAGCTACACAACCATGTATGAAACTTGAGAACTTGAAAACCTTCACTTGTTTCTTGAGTTTTCCACAAAAATCACCAAGTTGTCATCAAGAACTATAAAATCCAATTAAAACACAATTAAGTGAGTATCCGGATGAATTTGCAACCAAAAACGTTTAAAATGAGGGATAATATGCATCTTTAACATGTATATTTATTCACATATCAACCCGCTTTATCTAAAGCGATGAATTCTGATTCCATCGTGGATCTAGCAATGACCGTTTGCTTAGATGATTTCCACGATATGGCTGCACCTCCAAGTGTGAAAACATATCCACTTGTTGCCCTTGAGTCATTTGTATCTGATATCCAGTTTGCATCACAGTGCCCTTCAATAACTGCTGGATTTCCAGTATAGTGCAGCCCGTAATCCTGAGTGTATCTTAATACCGGAGCAGCCTGATCATACAGCTCCAATGAGCTGAACTCGGATTGCTCGTGTATCTTCTTAGCTTGCTTACGGCATATGCTAAGTCTGGTCTAGTACAACTCATAAGATACATCAAGCTTCCAATTATTCTTGAGTATTCTAATTGGTTGACAGGCTCTCCCCTGTTCTTAGCTAGATGTTGACTTGTGTCAATTGGAGTTCTAGCTACATTAGAATCATTCGCATTAAATTTCTCAAGAATTTGCTTCACATATTGGGATTGACTTAAGGAAAACCCACCTGGAATTCGAGTGATTTGAACACCCAAAATCACGTTTGCCAAACCCATGTCTTTCATGTCGAATCTTGCTTTCAAGGTGTCTTTTGTAGACTTTACCATCTTTTCATTACTTCCAGCAATGAGCATATCGTCTACATATAAGCACAAGATGACATATCCATCTGGTGTATCTTTCACGTACACACATTTGTCACATTCATTGATCTTAAAACCAGAATCAAGCATGACATGATCAAACTTTTGATGCCATTGTTTTGGGGCTTGTTTTAATCCGTACAAGGATTTGACAAGTTTGCATACTTTATTTTCTTGTCCCGCGACCTTAAAACCCTCAGGTTGTTCCATGTAAATCTCTTCCTCTAGATTTCCATTTAAAAAAGCAGTTTTCACATCCATTTGATGAACTTCCAAATTTCGGATGGCGGCGATAGCAAGTACCAACCTGATGGAGGTTATTCGCGTCACCGGCGAATATGTATCAAAATAATCTAGGCCTTCACGTTGGTTATATCCTTTAATCACCAACCTTGCCTTGTATTCCTTAGTAATACCATCTGGCTTTGGTTTCTTCTTGAAGACCCATTTGTAGCCTAGTGGTTTACATCCAGGAGGGAGATCCACTAGCTCCCACGTATGGTTTTGCAAAATAGAGTCTATTTCACTTTTGATGGCCTCCCTCCATTGAGGTCCTTCTGTGGAGTTCACAGCTTCTCTATAAGTTTGAGGTATTTCTTCAACCATATAGGTAAGAAAATCAGAGCCAAAGGATTTTTCAACCCTTTGTCTCTTGCTTCTTCGAACATTTTCTTCCTCAACCTCAGGTTGTCTTTGAGGTGTATCATTTGCAACCTCGTTGTTTGGTGCAATTTCCTCAGTTTCAACCGGTCCTGATGGACTCGGTTCTTCATTTCCCAAACATGGAAATATATGTTCAAACCATGAAGCATCCTTTGATTCAATTATGGTACCTTTGTTTATTCCAGGATTTTTAGAATCATGCACAAGGAAACGAAGTGCACCACCAGGACGAGTGTATCCTATAAATACACAATCCACGGTTTTTGGTCCTATTACTAGGCGCTTTGGTGGTGTCACAACTACTTTGGCTAGACACCCCCACACTCGCAAGTGTTTGTACGATGGTTTGTGTCCTGTCCATAGTTCATAAGGAGCTTTATCCTTGTCCTTAGTTGGTATCATGTTCAGGACAAAATTTGCTGACAGCAGTGCTTCCCCCCACATGTCCTGACTTATACCAGAACTTATCATCATGGCATTCATCATTTCTTTCAAAGTGCGGTTTTTTCGTTCCGCTATGCCATTAGATTGTGGGGAGTAAGGAGCCGTGAGTTCATGTATGATCCCATTCTTTGCACAAACATTAGCAAAAGGTGAGACATACTCACCGCCTCGATCGCTCCTCAGAATTTTAATTTTCCTGTTGAGTTGGTTCTCAACTTCGGCTTTGAATAAGATAAACTTTTCAATAGCCTCGTCCTTGCTTTTAAGCAAGTATACATAACAATATCTAGTACTATCATCAATGAACGTTATGAAGTACTTATTTCCTCCATGAGTGGGAATCGCTTTTAAGTCACACACGTCGGTGTGAATCATGTCGAGAGGTTCAGAGGTTCGTTCCACGGTTTTGAACGACGTTCTCGTTTGTTTTGCCTCTACACAAGTTTCACATTTATGGTTTGAGTCTATATGAAACGTTGGTATGTAATTTAAATTGATCAAACGACGAATTGAATTAAAATTAACATGACCTAGTCTACCATGCCACATATTTGAAGATTCAAGCATATAAGCAGAACTAGTACCCGTTTTATTCATTTCATTGACAACCATTACATTCAATTTAAACATACCATTAAGGGCATATCCCTTACCAACATAAACACCACTTTTGGTCAACACGACCTTATCAGACTCAAACACAAGTTTAAAACCAAACTTGTTCAACAACCAACCCGAAACTAGATTCTTACGAATCTCGGGAACATACAAAACATTGGTCAAAGTGAGTTCTTTTCCCGAAGTCATCTTTAGAATCACAGTTCCCTCGCCTTTGACATCGGCGGTTGCAGAATTTCCCATAAACAATTTTTCTTCATTAGTAACCTCCTTGAAGGTGTTGAAGAGATTCTTATCAGCACAAACATGGCGGGTAGCCCCGGTATCAACCCACCATTATTTGGTATTCGACCCAACCAAGTTAATCTCACTTATCATCATAGCGAGATCAGAAATCATAGCCACAAGATTTTCAACATCATTAACCATGTTGGCTTGCCGAGGAGTCTCTTTCTTCGGCTGCCTACACTCACTAGCCCGGTGACCCGGTTTGTCACAGTTGTAACAAGTTCCTGAAAACTTCTTTTTACCCACACCACCTTTAGGTCCAAGGTGGAAACCTTTCCCACTATTCTTTTTCCCAACATGACCTTTTGTTTTGTTACCCTTACCAAACCGACCATGTTCAACAACATTGGCCTTTGCAGATTCGGGACCATCACTCTTCTTTTGAGCAACTTTATTGTCTTCTTCAATACGAAGACGAACCACGAGATCTTCAATTGTCATTTCCTTTCGCTTATGCTTGAGATAGTTCTTGAAATCAACCCAACTTAGTGGCAACTTTTCAATTATAGCAGCAACTTGGAATGTCTCGCTAAGCACCATTCCTTCTGCATGAATATCATGAAGAACAACCTGCAATTCTTAAAGTTGACTCATAACAGTTTTAGAATCAATCATTTTAAATTCCAAGAATTTAGCCACCACAAATTTCTTTGTGCCTGCATCTTCTGTTTTATACTTACGTTCCAAAGAATCCCATAATTCTTTGGCAGTCTTGGCCTTGCAGTACACGTTATATAGTGCATCAACCATGCCATTAAGGAAATAATGATGACACAGGAAATCAGAATGATTCCAAGCTTGAACCGCGCTCACAGTTTGAGCATCCATCTCCCCATCAGTTAACAAGGGAGCGGATTCAGTCAAGAACCTTGCTAGGTTCAACGTTGTCAAATAAAAGAGCATCTTTTGTTGCCAACGTTTGAAGTTCACACCAGTGAACTTCTCTGGTTTCTCAGCATAACTAAGATTATGCACCGGTGCAACGACCGGTGTGGTGGTAACAGCAACAGCAGAAGTCATGACTGCAGAAACTGCAGAAACATCAGAAGCTGCAGAAACTTGAATGGGCTGGGTGATTGTAGGCTGAGATTACATTCTGAAACGAAAGCAAGAACAGTTAAAAAATCTGTTTAAGTTTGTTGCATATAATACGTATAAGTACAAGAAAACGAGAAGAAACTTGGGTGCTGGTTGAGTCCTGCAAAACAAACAGTAAACAATATCCGGGCCTGTGTTTGACACAGTTCCCTTAAACAGATTCTCGGTCTGTTCCCAGGGTACACCGGACGCTAACAGCGGGTGCTGCTGGACTTAACACTTGCCTGAAAGTAAGACGAAATACTGCTGTGAAAATGAAAATCGTTGCTAATGTTGCTGTTGTGTATCTGACTTGTGTTGGTAGTATAAGTAACCAAGAGGGATGACAAGAGGTCTTGATTTATGACAATTCAATTGTCATAAACTCAAGTAATTGTGTAATCAATGTCATAAAACTGGAAAAAGAATCTCAAAGGTTGGTCCGGTTTTGTTGTTAAAACACAAAAAACGACCCGGTCCGATTCTGGGTTTTCGGAGCTGCATTCGTGTCCGCAGGTCGCGCGGGCGTCGCAAGTCTAATGCGATTTCCAACCTCGAATCCAGTTTTCTGCACCCCCCCTGCGCGCGGGTAGGCTCTTGAATAAAACACAACACAACAATTCAAATGTGTCTAGGATGTTTTTGCTTATAACTAAGGTTTAGTTTAGTCTCCCCTCCTATGTGGGACAAACTAAACCAACACCTCTCATTCATATATTTTTCCAACAAAGAATGCTTCTAATACATGTGAATCTTGTACAACTGTTTATAAAAAACTATTATATTCAGACATGTATAATTTACCTAAAACCATAACTATAAGCAAATACCTGATGTTCATCCCTAACTTTCAGCCGATGTTCCATCCCAACTTCAGCAATGTCTTCAGAAAAAAAAAAGTCAACCAAAAAAACATATCCCATTAAACAAATGGACTTATGTCTGAAATAACAAAATTTATCATCTAAAGTAACCTTGGATTAAGATGACCATTTAATTCTTAAACAGACTCTAAATTCATCGATTTATTGCTCAGAGTGGTTGCATATTACCATGTAAACAGAGTGAAGACTTTTGTGACACTACATTTGTAGCTTTTGATGTTAATGTGGAGACAAAATTTGCTTGTAACTAAGATGATACTTTCTACACATAGTTTGAAAATATATACTTCATTCAAGAAATGTACACATTACATGATAAAATTAGATGTTAAAGCAATCCATACCTTTTTTATAAAGGTGCCACCTGACACGATTAAATGCAAAAGAGAGCACCATAAGAAATTTAAGAAAGCAAAACAATAATATCAAATCAAAAGAATATAATAATCATCTAAAAAACTTATGAGATCTTAGAACCTGTTCAATTGTGTATAGTTGAGTTTGCCATCTTGATATTTTTTGATGTTTTCACGTTCTCTTGTTCTCTGTTAATAGAATTAAGAAACACTAATTTAGTGATCATGTTTTAAAACTATAGTGGAAGTTGTAAACAATTAGACAAAAAATTTAAAACAAAAACCATTCTCCATATTGCAGCAACATAGAAACCCTGTTTAGGATAGAGGCTTTAAAAAAAATTAAGCTATACATAAAAAGGATGAGGTATTTATAAAGTATAAACTAATCAATAGATTGCCAATGCGTCAAATTAAATTAAAAACATATACCTAAAGCATGAAAAAAAATCTAGAATTAAATGCTAATAGGTAAATTTGTTCTTTGACTTCAACTTGTTCGTTGCCTGAAACTACATAATCAAAAGACGATAATACTATTAAGACACTAATGTTAGATCACAGGCACTAAAATGAATTTGTAACAAACTCTAAAACCTAAAAGTAGGAATAAGCATATCAATTCACAATTACAGCTGGTAAAGCATTTAAGAACATAAAGATGATTATGATATTCCACGATCCACATGTAAACACAGTTTCAACTACCAAAACCTTTTCTTTCCTATGGCTCAACCAACATCAACCAAATCCTGCAAACAGAGGAAAGAAAGTGAAGAAACATCCATAAGTAGATCATAATAGAAATTCACATAATAGTTAATAGACAACCAAACAATACTATAGATATAAGCACATGAAACGCAAAATAAAGTAAAAAATAGTAATGCAACATCAAGAAAAGATAGTTGCAAAACAATACTATAGTAATACAATGTCATACCTATCACTGATCACCTGAAACTGTTATAAAAATGTTACTTGGCTCTCGTAGATGACCCTGTAGATATAATATCATACCTTTACAAAATCCATCATAGTAAGGTAGTGAAACATAGATATAATACGCTATTTACCAGATGTTCTAGAGAAGTATACCGAAGGACCTTGAAAAATCCAGGATTAATCTCCATAACTGAAAAAGAAGGAGAAGTCAATAAAACAATGAATGTGATTATTCATAGTTGATTAATGTTATGTGATAAAAATTATATGACTCTCAATGTAAACTAAAAAAATCAACTAAAAGTTGTCTGAGGTTTAAGACAATGAATACATTAAACCTAAATTTGCCACTTGGATAAAACATGTCAAGAAAATACAAAACCTAACTTTTGGGTTAATGGGTGTGATAAAGAATAAGGCTGAAAGCACAATGAATACATAAAACCTAACTTTTGGTAATCATGTAAATCACAGAAAATACAACTTGAATGACCTATTAATATTCTGAAACAACAATCAATTAACCCTAATCGTTTTGTGTTCTAAAACACGGATTTTAATGTCGACAAAAATACGAAACAACGAATGAACAACGAAGACGTAACAACACTAAACACAATTTGAAACCATAATAAACGATACAACACAAACGTAGATGATGTAATGGTAAGGATATACCTGTGATTTCAGTGTGATTATCCTTGAAGATGGATTCAAACAAAAGCGGCTGTCGTTTTGATTTAGGGTTTGTTTAGGAAGCAGCCAGAGCAACGATCAACAGAACCGTAGATGATGTAATGGTAATATTATACTTGTGATTGCACTGTGATTATCGGAGAAGATGGATTCAAGGAATAGTGGCTGTGGTTTTGATTTAGGGTTTGTTGAGGAAGCAGCCAGAGCGTTAGTGAAATAGTTTTGTCGATTTAGGGTTTGTGTTGCAAAAATAAAGTGGAATGGTTAAGCAGGAGATTATATTGGATCCGAATATTGTTTTAATATGGGTCGGTTTCTAAATGGGTGTTGGTCCCAAAACGCTATTGAATCAGTAATTTGTGAAGATTTTTGGATCAAATAACATAAAAATATATGAACTTGGATAAACACTTGAAGAACACTCAATAAACTCAGATTTGATCTGTTTGATTTGCATAAAAATGTTGTTTACATGGAAGACCCCAAATCAATGACTCATTCAAGCCCACCAAAACCCTAAGTGCACTTTACTATTTATAGTGAGTGCTTAACATGCTAATTACACTAATAGTCCCTACACTTAGACTAATTAGAAAATAACAAGTTAAAAGGCTAAAACATGTCTAAAGCTAGATTAAATATATTTTGTTGACACAAAATATATTTATTACATTAACGATCCTAGACATAAAACAACTTCAACGTCTTGACTCGGTTCTTTGTCTCTAACGCGCCATTTGACTTTTTACGTGGACTTTGACCGGACGTTGACTTTTGTTGACTTTGACTGTGTTGATAATATTAGACTACAATTCAGGTCCAACAATACTCCCCCATAGTCTATTATTATCAACGTTTGCATCGTGATCAGCACCGATAAGTCAATACTGTAGGATCTTCAATTTGGTAAGCTTCGGTCTTTAATTTCAGCTCCAACAAAACTCCCCCAAGACTGATGCTAGCCAAATTTTGTTTGCTGAAGATCCTTTATCTCACAAGCTCCCCCATATTGTATGCTCCCCCATTTTGCGTGCATCCTTTCTTAAAATCTGGAACGGCTTTCCAACTATCTTTTCTTGAGTGCTTTAGAAGATGTAGGAGAAGGCTTCCTAGCTCGGTATCTTCTGAAAAACTTTGAGGAACAGGTTCTCTGGTCAGGTGCTTTGCTCAACTGATGATCGGCCATCATTTGTAGCAAATATCTATAACACAATCTCGAGATTTCTCATTAGATCATTTCATTCAACAAAATAAACCCGTGTTTCTTTGTGTATGAAGACAAGCGAACCCGTGTTCGTTTGTGTGTGCAATTTCCCGTGAAATGCATGTGAAAATGATAACATTTTAATAGCATAATATGGACGACTTGAAAATATTTTGAAATGAAAATCTTTTTGGATTTTTTTTTAACTAATAAAATTAAAAATTCGAAAATGAGATGACGAGTCCGACAAGACCACAAATATTTTTGAAAAAGAGAAACACATCCCAAAAGGTACACACGACCAACAAGACTCAAGAACTCAAACATAAAATAAAATAAAATAAAAACTTCATGGAAGGATATCAGATAATGCATTTCGAGCAACCATCCAGAGAAACAAAGACTTGGCTAGATTGTCAATATGTTTGTCCATTTAAACCCATGCCTTGTTCCTTTCAACAAACAAATTGTGACGATCTTATCATGTTTTGGTTCGATTTGAAGAAACTCGGGCGACTTGGTTTCCACAGACATTCAGCAAAGTAACTTGTCCTAACATCAGGTTTATCGAGCAATATGATTGACTTTACTTGAATTTCTTGGATCAAATCTTGAATATTGATCGATTCATGAGCCACATTTGACTTTTTGCATTTTGCATTTTTGGGAGTGGAGCTTGTCAACAATGATTCTTTTGAACACATTACGACTTATTATTTGGGAAACTCAAATGGTTAGAGCTCCAGGTCTATACTGACGTATAACAGAGGAGATAAACATTTGAGCATGCTCGGTGAATCTTCAGGTCAATACTTCCGTATAGCAGAGAAGATCCACCAACTCCAGGTCAATACTTCCGTATTGCAGAGGAGTTAAGCACTTTGACTCAATACATTCTGAGGAGTTAACAAGTAACTCACTCAGAGGCTTTTCTGAAGAGCAACACTAGCAGCTTTTTATTTTGTTTTGCTAACTAGAAACTCAATTCAGGGCTAGGGTGAGGGTGGTTTGGGATGTTTTGGGAAAAACAAAGCAAAGATTTGACACTCTCAACCCATTTCTGACAAGGACTTGTAACTTTGTGCAGGCCAATCATGTCAAGGAGATAATCCTCATTGTCGAGTTCTTGAACTTAGTTTGATCACAGAATTGCTGTCTAATTGTATTCGGGCTGAGCCTATTGACACATCATAACACAAATCAACGTCCTCCTTTAGGTGCTTTCCACACAAACCTGAAACCTTCAAAAGACACAAAATATTTACACAGAACGAATTTTGGACAAAAGATATTCAGTTCATTTTCATTTGAGATTTTACTCCCCCAAAATTTCTATTTCAGCACAAAATTAAAATTTTCAAAAGACTCAAGAGCGACCTCAAAGGGATGAGAAAACTTGATCAAAAAATACAAGTAAAAATGTTAGACTCCCCTTTTTTTAATAATTTTTTTAATCCTTTTTTTTAACTATTTACAATATATAAAATAGAAATAACCAAAGAAACGCCTTCCATATTACCCTATCAAAAGATTATAAATGAGATATCAAGAAAAATGCAGTGACTGTGAAATTAGATATGTGAAAATCAAAGAAGGATCCAGACTGTGGATAAGATACCAGAACCGTAACCTGTTTGTTCCGCCTCAAATTTAAATAAGGAACATTTTCTGTCAGTAAACCGGATTACTAGCAGTTCTCCTGAAATGTTCCTGCACTCATCAACAGATTAGTTAGAAAGGGGATCCCAGGCCATCGTAGTCCTGGGCGTTCCATTTTCATCAGTGTAAAACACTTGTCTATGTACACAATCTGTTCTTGTATCACTTATCTTTTCCTCTTTCTTTTTAATTTGCCAAATTTGTTTAGGTTCAAACATTTTCGATTTGAAAGAGTTAAATTTGGAAATCATTTTATGTTTAAGCCCCGAGGAAAAAGAATTTGGTTTTGATGAATTGGTCACATTCATCTTTGAATCATGTGAAACCGGCTTCACATGAAAAGGTGGGGATGGAATGTTCGTCATCTGACCATTCAAAGATGTATGATTATTAACTTGAAATTCAAATAAACAAACCTGTTTACTTTTACCAAGTGGAGGATTCTTTCTAGACTCTGATTCGGAGAAGCAAACCAGTTTGCCTTTACCGTCCGAAGCATGTCCTTTTGGGCATTTCTTGAGCACATGATCATCCTTTCCACACTTGAAGCAAGCCTTGAATGGCTTTTGATGCTTGACTGGCCCGTGTGGAGTAGCTGGGGGTGGGGCTTTCTTCGAGCTTGATGCAACTTCTTGACAGATTTGTGGCTTCTTATGTTGAGTTGTGGGTGGTTGCCTGATTGTTGTTTTGCTTTGTTGGATGGGAGTTGAGATCTTCACTTGCTTGTTCTCAAGTCTTTTACAAACTTGAGATATGATGGATAGAGGTGAAGGCTTTTTCTTTTGAGCTTTGGATGGAAGACTGACTTGTTTTGCAGCTGGGACTGAGATCCGGATTTGTCTTGATTCAGGCTTTGGAAGCATTTCAGATTTGGCAGTTGCAGATGACATCTTGATCTTTGAAACTCCGAGACTCTCCTTTGTCTTTGATTCATCATCTGAACTTGTCCAGTCTTCAATAAGTATCTCTGCTTCCAGCAGATCTTGATTGATGGGAATTGAGTGTGTAGATGTAGTTGCAGCTTGATGATTAGTTGATTCCTGAATTAACTCTTCCTTCTCACTCTTGACAAGCTCAAACGTAGGAATTTCACATGCTTTAAACTTATCAAAGAAATTAGAAGTAACAACCGTTACAAGATTAGAAACAACAGGAACTGAGCAATCATTAGCTTGACTGTCAGTACCCGTTTTACTATATCCCATACCAGTCGAAGAATCATAATCATCTCGCACCTCTTTCAGATTAACTCCCTCTAAACCTGCATGCAAACTGTTAGATTTTTGTTCAAACAGATCATTTTTAGGATGAGGTTTAGGTGTTGGTGAATAACACACAGTGAATGGAGGCGGAAAAACCGTCTGAACCTCTGTGTCATATCCAACCCCATCTTTTAACCTAGCCCCCCTTTGTTTTGAAGCAAGCTCATTCATTTTCATACTAGCGACAGTCCACTTATCAAGTTTTGTTTGAAGTTTTGTGGATTCATACTGTGCAAATATGAGTCTTTCACTTAAAAGATTTATTTCAACATTTCGTTCATAAAGATTTCTTTTCAAAAGTTCAATTTCAGCCAACGCTTCTTTGAGTTTAATCGAATAAGAAACTTCATTTTTCTTAAGTTCAGTATTTATGGTGGTTAATTCAGCTTGATTTGTTAACAAAAGTCTATTAGCTTCATAAATACCAAAAAGACGAACTCTGCATGCAGATGAACACATGTCTTGAACTGTCTCATAAGGAAGTCCCATAATGACTTTTTCAGCAGCCAGTGCCTTGTTACAATTGCAGACCCTTGTATTTCTTTTCAGTTCCTCTTCCTTTGCCTTCCGCATCTCTTCATCCTCAGCTTCCTTCTTTCCTTCATCATTTTTCTCATCTTTATCATCAACAATTGACTCACAATCAGATTTATTCTCACTATCAGCTTTCGAAGCAACACCACTTTCTAAGACATTCTCCCTTATCTCTGCATTTCGAATTAGATCTCATTGATTCCAACCTTTCGGTCAATTCAATTTTGTAATCAAGTATGCTTGTAACCGATGAGATGAGGTCAGAATTTATCGTGTTGGTTTGAGGATGAAGAACAGCTTTGTAAAACTCATTTCTTTTGATATCCAACTCAAAAGATTTTAATATGTCCATCACCTCCACCAGTTTGAAATCAATAAATCCTCTTTCTTTTCTAATTGATTTTCCAAGTGAACTCCACTTTGGTGGGAGAGAATCAAGCAATCTCTTAACCCGTTCATGATTTCCGAGTTCTGGATCATGCTTCTTCAGGTTATTTGCCACCATCACAAATCGATCGAGAAACTCATGCATCCTTTCATTCTTTAAAACTGCAAAATTATCAAACCGGCTTTGTGCCATTGTGAGATCATCAGATTCGAATGATTTAAAAAGTTCTGCATAAGCCATTTTTTTTAATCGAAAACCCGTTTAAAATTTGGCCTAAAAATGAATTTTAGAAAGTCCCGGCCAAATGACAAAAATATTTTCAACTCAGATAAACAAAATTTTGGCCAAAAAAGATAGTAACAACTAATACCCGGCTAATGACAAAACTTTCGTCTCAACAAACAAAAGTTAGGCCTAAAAACTAACAATATTAAAACCCGGCCATTTAAAATATGAAACCAACTCCAACAATTATGGCCCAATAGTTAAATCACTAACTCCCGTGGACAATTTAAAACGTTAAATCTCAAACTTAAAAAAAAAAAAACGTTTTGTCTAAACAGACGGCCTTTAACCAACATGATAGTCCAATTTTACATTCCAAACCCAAGCTCAATTTCTCATCCTAAAACCGGAGCCCAATTTGCAATTTACAGTCTAAGTAAACAAGGTTTATAGGGCCAAAAACGTTTTTTTTAAATATAAAGCCCAACCCAATCAGCCCAATAACCCATTGATATTGTTGGTCCATAATGATCGTGATTTCAGTGCTATAATGACTTGTATAACAACAAACACTCTTTACTCAAACAAACCTGAAAGTATTATAACCAAACGAACAATAATGAGATTAAATCACACAACCGTAGGTAAATACGCTACAAAGATGAATAATATATGCTCCTAGCACCTCCAGTAAACACACACAACACACAAAGGTTTGGATCAGTTTTTGTCAAAGTTTCAAAAGTTGCATTTCAACAAGATAAGTGTTGGTCCATGAAAACAGTAAATCGTGCTATATATGATTTAGATCTAATCACAATCAGTTGATACCACTAGATCTAGCATCAATTGGTTGAGATTTATGACCAAAACTCACACAAACCATTATGACCCATTAACAAATGATTAATTAAGAAGATTAGTAGAAGAAGATGAATTAAGCAATTGCAACAAAAATATAATAGATCCAATTCCTTGCAAATACACAATAAGGTTCGAACTCAGTATCAAAGAGAGAATGTATTCAATAAAGTTCCAAAGAGTTGTATACAAAATACCCTAACATAACTATTTATACAGGTCATAGTGTCGCAAGTAGTGTCGCAGACACGACACTGATAATGTCGCAAGCAGTGTCGTGTCAGCAGACACGACACTGCCTGATTGCTAATTAAGGACAGACTGCATGCGGCATTGTAGTGTCGCATGTAGTGTCGCAAAGACCTGCATAAAACATACAAAATAAAGCTAAAACTAACTATTACAGCGGAAACGAAATACGACTAAACTATTACAAGACAAACAAAAGTACAAATAACAACAAGGTGAAGTACCACCCTATATGTGGTCAACAATACTCCCCCTAGGGAGGTACTTCACCTGTTGGGTCTCCTTCTTCAGCTCCAGCTTTTGCAGCTCCAAACATTTGAGTCAGCTCACGAACATCTTCATTAAGCTCTGCTTGTTTTTGTATCTTTTCTGTAAGCTCCTTCACTTCTGCCCTAATCCCACGAGCCCTGTTTGCCACTCTTTCGAACAAAGCGGCTTCTTTTCTGGTATCAGCTCCGGCTCCAACCCTAATAGAATTCTCGCATAATATTCTCAAATCATCGTCCGAGAATCCAAAAACCTCCATTGGGTCAAACAGTCTCCACTCAGTTCCGTCTTTTATACGTACAACCGCCTCCCCCGTCTGATTATCATAGAACCATTTTTCAAATTCCTGCAGTCTCGACGGGCTTGGATCTGGAACTCTCACCCTTAACACAGTCTTGATTGGCTTCATTTTAAGTACAATCTTTCCTTTTCCCGTTACCCAATCCAGATCCTTCTTTGACCGCTTACGCTCCAATTTATTATAGCCGAAACTCACAAAATTATCTTTCAATCCCGCCTGGATTTCTTCTTCCAAGAGCTTTGCACGATCATTTTGATCTGCATTAATTAATGGTAAAACCGCCAAACGCCTCAAATCCCATTTTGGAAGGGTTTTGAAGTGTTTGCGGTTACTGATATAACTGATCCCTCCTCCCCTTCTTTTAATCATGAATTTTTGTAGCTCCATATTGTATTTCCAGCTGAAAATCTTGTTGTCTGTGTCTTTGGGGGCAGGGGCATCCATGTTTTGAAAAAGAGGAGTGACGTATTCAGGTTCATCAACCTTCTTCAACCAATCTGATTTGTCTAATTCGAATACGTCACCCTCGGCTCCACTCCTCTGAGCCATATATATCATCTCCTTCTCATCTATTTCATAAAATTCTGGTTCTGAATCGTAATCCACCAGTTGCACCTCCTCCTCTTCATCAACAATCTTCATATCAGTCTCATTTCCTACTTCAGCCACAACCTCATCTCCTGCTAAGTCAGCATCAACATCGAAACAGAAATCATCAGTAATTTCTGCTTCTTTGGCAATATTGAACGCACCAGCACCGCTGAAACCAGCAAACTCTTTTCTGCTCTTAGCAACTTGTACCATCTCCTTTAATGTTGAGTATTTTCCAACGTTAACCATCTCGTTAATCTCATCTACCGTCTCTACGTTTCCAATCTTTACCTCCTTCTTTACTTCATTCAATTCTGTTAACAACTTCTTGATAAGAACTTGTTGATCCAAAACGATCCTCCTCAAATCATCCATTTCTGACTCCCTATGCCTCTCTCTCTCTTCAGCATTCATCAACTTTGTTTTTATCATGCTTAGCTCATTTGCGAGCGACGTATTCACTCCTCGAATCACGTCCTCGTCAATCCCAGCAAAACCTTTCTTCTCCGTCTTGAATGTTTTTGGTACCGTCTCAGACACCTCTGGTTCCTTTCCTTTTCTCCTACTAACATCAGTATCAGCAGCATCAACAACCTTTCTCTTTTTCTTACTTTTTGATTTAGCAATTTCGGCTTCAATCTCGTCGATCTGTTCTTCAAATGGAACCGTCCTCTTACCAACAAACTTCTTTCTCTTCTTTATATCATCCTTGATTTTGTCTCTGAGCTCATCAAATCTCTTCTCCTCTGAAATCTTGAGTTTTTCAATATAATCCCACCGCTCATCAGTATACATGTTTCGGAAAAGATAAGTTATCTTTCCTGAAACATCATGTCGGGGAGTGGAGCAATCGGCAAAGATTCTAACATTCATCTTTGTCAGTACCAGAGGATCACCTAACTTCTTTAGACCCGGTTTCAGCTCATCAATAAAGATTTGAATAAATCTCGGGTAAAGCAACCATCTATCCTTCCTTTCAGCGGAGATGTTTTCGATCATATACTCAAAAATCATCTGAGGAATGTTTGCTTTGTCCCCTCTGCAAAGATTCAGCATTGCTCGAGCCCATTCGAAGTTTAAACCATCAGTTCCACCCTTCCTATGGTCTAAGCATACAATGATCACGTGTGAAATAAATCTCCATTCTCTTGATAAAAACGTCTTCTTGATTTCCCTCCGTTCCAGATACTCAGTACCTTCATACCCCATTACCAGGAAACCTTCGTGTACGTCCTCCAGACTTAGTAGCATTGGTGAACCAACGTCACGTTCCATTCTCAACATTCGAGCAATGCAATTTACAGTGAGCATAATGTCCTCCCCCGAAACCCTTGCTCTAATCTCCGCAGGTTTGGCGTTGAGGTTGTATGTGGCAGATTCCCAGAAATCTCGGATGTGCTGTTGATCAATAATCACATCCTTCAACACAGCATATGCTATAGGGGACGCCTTCAACCAGGAAATAGCATCGCGAAAACCGACTGACTTCGGGTCCCTATCATTGAGATAAGCGACCACGTTTGACCGTTTGTCAAACTTCATTGGCTGCGGAGGCTCGGGATCCATTTCTATACCTGAAACATAAGACGGAAATTGATAAGTGATCAAATGAAAATTAATAAAGGAGAATAATAATAATAAAAATAAATAAAAATAATAAAAAAATAAATAAGAAAAATAAAAATAGTGTCGCAAATGTGCGACATAGTAGTGTCGCACCAGTGTCGCAGAAGCAGCGACAGTGTAGTGTCGCAGTAGCTGGTCATGAACAACGACACTGCAATGTCGCCGCACAACAAGCCTCAGACACTACCACAAAACATGGCCAGCATAACCTTGGTAGTGTCGCAGACTAGTGTTTGAACTTTCGTTCAGTGTCGCAATAAGAACATTAGTGTCGCAAGAAGAACAGCGAACACCCAACAGTCACAATCGTCAAAAACATATCAGATCAAAACCAAAAGCCAATACAAGACAGACGAAGGTTCGAAACATTAAGGAGAGTAATACTTACCGTTTGAAATCAACAGAAACGCCCAAAAATGATGGATTTGAAGTGAGTGTGTGTTTTAGGGTTTTTTGGTCGCCGTTAATGTCGTGAGAAATAAGATTTTGAAAAATGACCATTTGATCCAAATCAGATGCATATGAAACACGACGTAGTGTCGCATGATCGACACTATAGTGTCGTATGTATCATAGTGTCGCATACCCGACACTATAGTGTCGCAAGTTGATAAAATATATATATATATATATATATATATATATATATATATATATATATATATATATATATATATATATATATATATATATATATATTTAAGAGAAAAAATGAAATCAAAACTATTTATTTTACAAATATTTTAAAATAGTGTCAGGCCAAACAAATGAAATAGATCTAAAACAAACATTCTTTTGAACCACGAGTCCGTTAAGATGAAAAAGTCAGAAACACCGAATGAATCACGAGGAGATCAGAAAATGGATTTCAAACAGTCATCTAGAGATACAGAGATTTCATAAGATTGACAGTATGTTTGTCCATTTAAACCCATGCCTTATTCCTTTCGACGAACAGCCTGTGATGATGTTATCATGTTTTAGGTTCGATTTGAAGAAACTCATGCAACTCGGTCCCCACAGACATCTTGGTAAAGAAACTTGTCCTATCATCAGGGTTTATAGAGCAATATGATTGACTTTGCTTGAATTTCATGAATCAAATTTTGAATATTGATCAATTTATGAGCCTCTTTTGACATTTTGCATTTTTTGCATTTTTGGGAGTGGAGCTTGTCAACAATGATTCTTTTTAACACATTGCGACTTATTATTTGGGAAACTCAACTGATTAGAGCTCCAGGTCTATACCGACGTATAACAGAGGAGATAATCATTTGAGCATGCTCGGCGAATCTTCAGGTCAATACTTCCGTATAGCAGAGAAGATCCACCAACTCCAGGTCAATACTTCCGTATAGCAGAGGAGTTAAGCACTTTGACTCAATACATTCTGAGGAATTAGATTTAATCACAATCAGTTGATACCACTAGATCTAGCATCAATTGGTTGAGATTTGTGACCAAAACTCACACAAACCATTATGACCCATTAACAAATGATTAATTAAGAAGATTAGTAGAAGATGATGAATTAAGCAATTGCAACAAAAATATAATAGATCCAATTCCTTGCATTTATACAGGTCATAGTGTCGCAAGTAGTGTCGCAGACACGACACTGATAATGTCGCAAGCAGTGTCGTGTCAGCAGACACGACACTGCCTGATTGCTAATTAAGGACAGACTGCATGCGACATTGTAGTGTCGCATGTAGTGTCGCAAAGACCTGCATAAAACATACAAAATAAAGCTAAAACTAACTATTACAGCGGAAACGAAATACGACTAAACTATTACAAGACAAACAAAAGTACAAATAACAACAAGGTGAAGTACCACCCTATATGTGGTCAACAATAAGGTTACAATATATAACAGACTTAGGTTCGCTGTCAGCGAATCTATCTAGCGAACCACAGAGGTTCGCCGGACACAATCAGGTTCGCCCGGTCGATACCAACACAAAAACTAAACAGTGCTACGGGCGAATCTATAGATTCGCCCGTAGGTTCGCTAGAACTAAAACATACAAAATACCTACAAAATATATAACACCGACATGCCGGTGAGTCCAACCTATACATGACCATCAATACTCCCCCTAGGTTGGACCTCACCTGGGGAAGTCTTCTGTTAAGCTCCGTCTTTTTCGGCTTCATAAATCTTCAATGTAAGCTTCTGCCCTTCCTTTAATTCCGGCCAACGGATTTGTAACATCTTCAGATCCGGCCTCTTCATCTTCACTGAACACCAGCATCGAGTCTACAAACTCAGCATCGGCGACATCTGTATCAGGCATATCAATAACAATCGTTTCCGCCTGTAGTTCTTCAGTATGCTCCTCGCCAGTCACATCCAAGTCAACCACCTCTACCGGCTTCTCGAACCTTTTCTCGATCGTTTCATCAAGCTGCTTTGACAGGTCATCAACATCCATTCTTTGTTCATCTGTCATTCTCAACCTTTCATTAACCTTCCTCAGTTCAGCACGAATACCCCGGGCTTTGTTTGCAACCTTCACAAAAAGGTTTGCTTCAATTCTAGTATCATCTCCAGCCCCGTGCTTAATCCGATTCTCACACAAAACTTTCAAATCCTCATCGCAAAATGAGAAGACCTCCATAGGATCAAACAGTCGAATTTCTGGACGATCTTCCCCTTTCAGTCGGATAACCGCCTCACCCGTGCTGTTGTCATAAAACCATTTGAGGAAATCTTGCAGTCTGGGTGGCTGTGTGTCCGGAACCCTCACCCTTGTCATAATTTTTGGCGCTTCGATCTTCAAAACAACCTTTCCCTTCCACGAAACCCAATGCCTATCTTTCTTCTGTCTCATCCGCCTTGGTTTTTGGTACCTAAAATCTACAAAATCATTCTCCGCAGCCCTCCTAATTGTAACCTCAAAAGCACATGCCCTTCCACTGTCATCCTTTCCTATCAGAGGAAGTTCGGCCAACCTTCGCAAGTCCCACCTCGGCAAGGTGGCGAAATGCTTCCTATTCTTGATATAGCAAATGTCACCACCCCTTCGCTTAATCATATACGCATCCACAAGGGAATTGTATTTCCATGCTATAACTTGCCTATCCAACTGCGAGGTGTTTGGCTCATCAATGTTCTGGAAGATAGGCACCTCAGGAATAACTTCTTCATCTTTTCTGAACCATTCAGATTTGTCCAACTCAATATGATCAAACTGATAGCTCACCTCCTTTTCTTCAACCTTATAATTCTCAGGCTCATCCTCCAAGTCTTCCTCACTGTCAGCATTCACATCGATTTCCGGTTCGGCACAAACAACCACTTCAGGCCCAGTAAATACATCCAGATTTATCCCCATATCCTCATCAAATAACTCCTCAGCAGATTTACCCTTATCTTTATCCTGATCCCCAAACACACAATCCATTAACGGATACTTTGCAGCATCCGTTAAGTTTCTCAGTTCAGCCTCGGACATAGCAGGATCTGACCCATCCTTTTCTTTCAGGCTATTCAGCTCCTTAAATATCCTAACCATCAGGCACTGTTGATCCTTCATCATTCTCCCCATTTCAAAGATAACAGTCGACTTTTCAGCATCCTGGGTCTCCAATTCCTCCTATTTACTCTTCAGTTCCCCCAATTCTGCCTTCAAACTGTCAATTTCAGCCTTCAATACACTAACAGATTCAGTAGATGTACCCGGAGTATCATGCTTCGCTTCCTTTGACGCTTCAGTCGGTGCATCAGATTTCCTCTTTGTTCTTTGTTCCCTACCTGCGTCAACCTCAGCCTGTATCTCATCCACTTCTCGATCAAACGAATAATCCTTTTCTTTAGCATACGCCTTCCTTTTCTTTATCCTCTTCTCAACGACCTCAATGTTCTCACCGCCACGTTTTCTATCAGTCTCCATTAACCTCTGTATTTGTACCCACCTATCTGCTGGGTACATGTTTTCCCACAAAAACGAGGTCCTACCAACGCAATCAGAACGAACCGACTTGCAGTCCCCAAAAATCCTAGAGTGCATTTCCCAAATCTTCAGCACTTCACCGACAACCGACATATTTGGCAATTTGTCGTTCAAAACCATCTGAACAAATCTGGGGTACATCAACCACTTGCTCGCCTTCGTTGCATGGATGTTTTCTAGCATGTAGTTGTAGATGAGCTTTGCTAGATTAGCCTTTTGCCCCCGACAGAACAGCATCATGGCCCGAGCCCAGTCCAAATTCAACCCATCTGTGCCCCCTTTCCTATGATCCAAGCACATAATGAATACGTGTGCAATATATCTCCATTCTTGGATCAGATAGGATTTAACAAATTCCATCTTCTTCTCTCCAGGCATCGGACCCTCATAACCCGCAGTCCTGAATGCCCCATATACCTCCTCAGCCATCATACTGACCTCCTCACCGAAATCCTCCTCTAACCTCAAGATTCTGGCCAGATCAGCTTCAGTAAACTCCAAATCAAAACCACTGACTTTGGCACATATACGCGATGGCTGTACAGACACATTCATCACTGCAGTTCTCCAGAAATCTCGAACATGCAGCTCGTATATAGTCGGTGAATGAGAAATGGCGTGATGAATGTGAGACAACTTCAACCATCTGATACAGTCTCGATAGCCACCGGCTTTCTCATGATTCTCGTCAAGCAAAGCACACATATTGTGCTTTCTTTCAAAGAATAATGTAGACATCGTGCCTGAAAAATAAACGGAGATTGATCAGAAACGAAGATTTTGAAAACAGTTAATAGATTCGCTGGATAAATAGGTTCGCTGAAAGAGCGAACCTGAGATTTGGCACCAGAACCTATAGATTCGCTGACATAAAGAATCAGTCATTTGGTCGAGCGAATCTATAGGTTCGCTAGAAACAGTCGGGCGAATCTATGTTGATGCACGGGCGGCATAATGACATAGGTTCGCTCGAAGTTTTGAACTTTCGTTCAGATTCGCCATACGAACACCTAGGTTCGCTGGAAACCCTAGTTTTTGAAAAACGGCCGAAATCACAGTCAATACACCATAATCAAGCAAACAAAGCAACAATCAGGTAATATAAACATCAAACGAGGATATTATGAAGTAAATTCCTAACTAAAAACACCAAATCAGTCATTTGATTTACACAATATCACAGATCGACGGATTTAAGGGGGTAAAAGTGCGATTGATGGTTTGAAACATAGATTAAGATGGAGACGATGACATACCAGACCAAAATAAAGGTGTTTAAGTGTGAAAAACCGGTTGAAGAGTTAGAATCGAACTTGTGACTTTTGAAAAATATGAAACGGCTACAGTAATAGTGACAGCGAATGTGTGAAATGCTTCGCTGTCACTGCATATATATACAGTCACAGGTTCGCTGACCAAACCACTAGCGAACTTTAGATTCGCCCGAAGACCAGAAAACATAAGAAACTACGGCGGCGATGTAAAGAGGTTCCGGGCGAACCTGAGGTTCTGGCGAACCTATAGGTTCGCTAGTAGATTCGCTGGGACACAAAACAAGAAAAATTAAAAATGTTTTTGGTTTTTCTCAAATTTTAAATTCTTTGTAAAACCACGAAAAAATCCCACGATTTCAACGCTCCGAAAATAAACACATTAACCTAAATAATAATAATAACAAGAGAAAATTAAGATAAAAAAAATAAAAAATGAAAGTAAAAGCTAAAGAAGGATATATATATTTTTCATGACGTTTTGAGCAGAATCCGGAGAATCATTGATTGGCGGGATTGCAGATATGTTTGTCCATTTAAACCCATGCCTTAGTCCTTTCAACAAGAGATCAGCAGCTTCTTTTATCATGTTTTTGGTTTGATTGAAGAAGCTCAGACAACTCGGTCCCCACAGACATCTAGGTAAAAAGAACAAGTTCTGTCATCAGGATATATCTGAGCAATACGATTGACTTTGCTTGAATTTCGAGGATCAAATTTTGAATATTGATCGATGCATTAGCTTCTTTTGACACTTGTGCAATTTTTGCATCTTTTTGTGAGTGGAGCTTGTCAGCAATTGATTCTTTTGAACACAATGCGACTTATTATTTGGGAAACTCAAATAGTTCAGAGCTCCAGGTCTATACCGACGTATAACAGAGGAGATAAACATTTGAGCATGCTCGGTGAATCTTCAGGTCAATACTTTCGTATAGCAGAGAAGATCCACCAACTCCAGGTCAATACTTCCGTATAGCAGAGGAGTTAAGCACTTTGACTCAATACTTTTTGAGGAGTTAACAAGTAACTCACTCAGAGGTTTTTCCGAAGAGCATCACTAGCAGCTTTTTATTTGTATTGCAAACTAGAAACTCGATTCGAGGATAGGGCGAGGGTGATTTGGGATGTTTAGGGAAATCAAGGCAAAGATTTGACGCTCTCAACCCATTTTTGACAGAACCCGTATCTTTGTGCAATCCAATCATATCAAGGGGATAATCCTTGTTGTCTAGATCTTGAACGTTATGTTTGGCTGCACAATCACTGTTTACTTTGTTTTCGGGCTGAGCCTATCTGACATATCCCAAACACAATGCTTCTGACCTCCTTCAACGACTTTTCAACATCAATCAAAACGGAGATCCTGAAATAGCAAAATTTGAAAAACTATAAGTAGTTAATCTTTAATATCTCCCCCAAAATTTCTATATTATAGCTATCTAATAAGAAATTTTTTGTTTTTCAGATTTTCTTAATATATATATATACAGAATAAAAGAGAAAATAAAAGGAAATAAAATAAACTAAAGGAGCGAAGAAATGAGTGACCCACAGATTTTCAAAGAAGAAGAAAATGAAAAAGTTATTTACGTATTTACAAATTGGTTCACATAGAAAAAGGTTTTCAAAAAGATATAAGTCCCAGCATAGAGATCAGTTCATAAAAACGTGGTTTGTCAAAAGTTTTTGTGAAAAGATCAGCTTTTTGCTTTCGAGTTTCAATAGGAATAATATCTATGAACCCCTTTTCCTGTGCATCTCTGATGGCATGAATTCTTGTTTCGATGTGCTTGGTGCGAGTGTGATGAATAGGATTCTTGGCGATTCCAACAACAGCTTCATTATCACAAAAGAGTGGCGTATGAAGGAAGTTATGCCATAATCTATCATCTGATGCTGAATCCAGAGCACTTGGCAGCAGCAGCTTGAAGCAGCAATGTATTCTGCTTCTCCTGTGGACAGAGAGACGGTTGTTTGCTTTTTTGCTTTGCCAGGAAACAAGACATTCGCCAAGATATTGACATCCGCCAGTGACTGATTTTCTGTTTATCCTGCAACCAGCATGATCACTATCAGAAAAAGCATGTAAATCAAAGTTCCCACCTTTTGGGTACCAAAGTCCCAAACGAGAGGAACCCTTAAGGTAACGAAAAATGCGTTTAACAGCTTTCTCGTGTGATTCTTTTGGATTGGCCTGGAAACGAGCACAGTAGCACACAGCGAATGTAATATCAGGTCGGCTGGCAGTCAGATACATGAGAGATCCGATCATCGAACGATACCGATGAGCATCCACAGGATTCCCATTATCATCAGAAGTAAGGCATGTCTGAACAGTGAATGGAATCAATTCAGGAGAAGAATCATCCATGCCAAACTTTGTGAGGATCTATTTGATATATTTCTCTTGGTGGATAAGAATTCCATCCGGCTTTTGTTCCACTTGCAGCCCCAAGAAGAAACACATCTCCCCCATAATTGTCATTTCAAAGCGATCCATCATCACTTTTTCAAACTCTCTACACAGCCCCTCATTTGTTGAACCAAAAATTATATCATCAACATACACTTGAACGATCAGCAGCTCACCATTCACCTCTTTCTTGAACAATGTCATATCTATAGTCCCACGAGAGAAACCTTTGCTGAGAAGATACTGTGTCAGAGTTTCATACCAGGTACGTGGAGCTTGATGCAACCCATACAAGGATTTATCAAGCTTGTACACCTTTGAAGGGAAATCTGGATCCTCGAAACCCGGTGGTTGACATACGTAGATCTCCTCATCGATACCTCCATATAGAAATGCACATTTCACATCCATCTGATAAACTTTAAAGTTTTTGTTCGCAGCATGAGCAAGAAAGATTCTAATGGCTTCAAGGCGAGCGACTGGAGCAAAAACTTCAGTGTAGTCAATCCCCTCCTCTTGAGCAAATCCTTGAACAACCAGTCTCGCCTTGTTTCTGATAACAACACCGCGATCATCTGGCTTGTTTCGGAAAACCCACTTAGTGCCGATGGGACACTTATTAGGAGGAAGATCAACCAGTTCCCAAACTTTAAGCTTCCTAAATTGCTGCAGTTCCATTTGCATGGCATCAACCCAACTAGGATCTTCAAGTGCTTGTTTATAATTCTTCGGAACAACTTGAGATAGAAAGGCAGCATAGAGACATTCATTAATCAAACCACTCTGACTCCGAGTTCGCACACCATCAGTAATTGATCCTATGATATAGTCACGAGGGTGATTTTTCAAGGTTTTGAAGTCTGTGTTGAGGAGCAAAGGATTGGTTTCGGATGAGGGTGTTTGATTAGATGGTTGTGAAGGAATATTTGAGGTTGGAGGAATTGTATTAGTGGTAGATGTAGTAATGTCTGATGGAGAAGTTGATGATGATGGAATGTCTGATGGAGAAGTTGGAACAGTTTGAGGTGGTGGAGGTGGTGGAATGTCAAATGAAGTGGGAGGTAATTGTGTAGTTGAGGGTTGTGGTTGTGATTGTGTAGGTGGATGGTTAAAGATAGAAACTGATGTGTGAGGAATGATATCATCATCGTCAGAGTCAGGAAGATTGAATGATTTGAAAATAGTGGTGGAATCATAAAACCATGCCGGTTCACTGCCAATACTTGTTGTGTTTGACTCTTGCCAGTCAACATAGTAGGACTCTTGCACAATTCGCGTTCGCTTGTTGTAAACACGATACGCTTTTTGTGTGTTCGAGTATCCTACAAAGAAGCACTCATCCGAAACAGCACCAAACTTCATTTTCTAATCTTGAGTATTCAACAGAGTGCAAGAACATCCAAAGGGGCGCAGAAAATCGATCAACGGCTTAATCCCTCGAAACAGCTGGTATGATGTCTTCATCTTTTCTTTGACAATCAGTACCCTATTCAGAACATAAGCTGCACAGTTAACTGCCTCTGCCCAGAAGATAATTGGAAGTTTTGACTCAATCAACATAGTTCTAGCAGCCTCCACAAGAGTTCGATTCTTCCTTTCAGCAACACCATTTTGTTGTGGTGTTCGTGCGGCGCTAAACTGTCTGAGAATACCCCGTTGTTCACAGAAAGAGTTGAAGATATGGTTTCTGAATTCCGTTCCGTTATCGCTTTTGATGGCTTGAACCTTTCGCTTTCCAAGAACCTCAATTTGAGGAATCAGCTTCATTAGTTCTTCAGCAGTCTCACTTTTGTGTGCCATGAATCTCACCCAGGTGTACCTAGAGTAATCATCTGTGACAACCAAGCAATAAGATTTCTTAGCAATAGATTTGACACTTATTGGACCAAATAAATCAGTATGTAACAATTCGAGGGGTTCTGAGATGGAATTTGTAATTTTAAGTTTATGTGGCTTTTTGTGCTGTTTTCCTTTAGCACAAGCCATGCATTTCTCAACCACTGAAAAATCTTTAAGTGGTAAACCCCTGACCAAATTGTTCTTAACCAATTTATTTAGAATTTTGAAATTAATGTGCCCTAAACGTCTATGCCACTGAAAAGACTCAAAAGATGAAGCTTTTGATAGGAGACAGGTCACGGTGGAAGTTGATTCTTTTGATCCCATATTCAGCATATATGTATCATTTCGTCTCGTAGCTCGCATGATCACCAAATCTTCAGGAATGGAAAACTCTGGCTTCAAGAACAGACATTCATTTGGAAGAAACAACACTGGGATATTCTTATCACAGATTTGTGATACACTGAGAAGATTGAATGCCAGTTCAGGAACATAGTTGACGTCTTCCAAAGTTAGTGAACCATTTGAGACTTCTCCTTGACCAATCATTTTACCACCTTTCTTGTCTCCCGCAAAAGCAACATATCCACCATTGATAATCCGATAGTTAGTCAGCAGGTCCTTCAACCCTGTCATATGTCTGGAACATCCGCTGTCAATATGCCAATGACTATTTACAACGGCATTTGAATGTTCCTGACATTTATTAAAGAGAAATAAAAATTAGACCTTTGAAATTGGCACCCAAGCTTTTGTGTACTTGGGTGGTGAAACAGATGAAGGATTACAAAAGAAATTATTCACAAACGTGTTTAATCTTTTTCCAAAAGATTTTTGCTTTGAACTGTTTTTGACTAACTTGGGGCATTGCTTAACAGTATGACCAATATTTCCACATTTAAAGCAATGAGACTTCAAACCCACTTTGGAAATTTTTTTAACAGGAATTTTATCCATTTCAATTTCCTCATCACATTCAGACAGTTGAGAATTGCAATCACTGTAAGAGTCATAAGGTTCTTTTGACTTACCTGTTGTGACTTTTACTTTTTCAGATTCAGATTTAGGTTTTGAAATTCTCACTGGTGTGAAAGACGGAATTTGATGAGTGAAGAACTTTTGAAAACAGTTTGTTTTGGTTTGACTTTCAGAGACATGACCTGAAAGTTTATCTTTGTCATTCACACACGTATTTTCAATCAGATCATCATTCAACACATTAGGGTTTGAAGTATTGCACCCTAGATTACTATTAAACATAGAATTGTCTGAACATAACACATTACTAGAAACAGAATTAATTAAACTAATGTCTTCAACAGACTTCTTGGAATCAGAATTAGAACATTCACTACTGCTAGAACAACCAAGCCCAGTACTCCCACCATAAGCGTAATCCTCTCTAACCTCTTTAAGATTTACTCCACTTAAACCTGCAATAGAGCTGTTAGTATCATTCTGCATAATCTCTTGTATCAACCCATTTGAGGGATGAGGAATAGGTGTTGGAGAGTAACAGAAAGTACTAGGTGGGGGATAGGCATATGTTTCATTATTAAGACCCAAACCTGTCTTAACTCTGGCCCCCCGTTGTTTCTTGCAGAGTTCCTCCCTTTTCATACTAGATATTGTCCACTGCTGCAGTTTATTTTTGAGTTTTCTTGTTTCAAATTCAGCAAGAGTGACTTGCTCAGTTAAGTAGTTTATTTCACAGTTGTTTTCCAAAAGAGTTCTTTTTAAATGTTCATTTTCTTTTAAGGCTTCTCTTAATTTGACAAAATATTTTGACTCACTCAATTTAAGCTCTTTGTTAGTTCTCTTTAATTCGTTTTCGTTTGACATTAACAATTTATTAGCTTTGTATATGCCAATTAAACGAATTTTGCAAGCAGATGAACACATATCTTCAATAACATCATAGGGAAGACCAATTACCAGTTTTTCGGCAGCAAGGGCACAATCACACTGGCAGTAGGGAGTGTTCCTCTTGAATTCATCAACAGCATCAAGTCTCGCCTTCTCAATCACGACTTCCAAGTTAAGCTTTGACTCTTCATCATTCTTCATTTCATTTACCGCAGCTTCACAAACCAATCCCGAGTGATTCAGATGCCCTTGAACCATAGCATCTGACTGGTCTTCATCAACTCTCTCCACTTTCCCTTCTTCATTCTCACCTTTTAACTCAGCAGCTTCATCACAATTTCCATCTTTTTCAGCATAAAATTCTTTGAAGGGGTCAAAGCTGTTTATAAAATCATCATCATTCTCAACAATCTCAGCAACCAAGGCATGATTAATTTCTTCCTTTGCTTCCTCAATTTCCGCACTCCAATCAAAATTGGTGAGCAGTGCAGCTTCATTCCTTTGTTTCACTTCTTCAAGTCGTTCTTGAACAGGAGCGGTTCTTGAATTTCCAGAATTTACGGGTTCAGTAACAATTGGTAAAGGACATTCCCTTTTGAAGTGACCCAATTGTTTGCAGTTGTAGCATCTCAGCTTTCCTTTGTCATACCCAGCTTGTTATTCTGTCCCTGATTCCCAAAACTTTTTCTACCTGTCCTTTCCATAAAACGTCTAGCACGAAGAGTAAGCATGGCCATTTGCCATTGGATGTCGGTTTTTTCAAGATCATCAGGATCCACCTGATACATATCCTCAACAGTCATCCCTTTTCCCTTTAACTCACCAGCGACCAGAGCTTCATAGCTATGAACAAACATTCTGATAGTTCTAGACGAACCGAGCTTGGATCTAGATCTGAGATTGTTTGGTGATGTTGTTTGCAATCAGTGATGTTTGATTATGAACGAAGCTTAGGATAGTGATTTCTAACATATCTCAATCATCAATTTCTCAATATCATCAACAAATTCCAAATTTCAAAATTGAGCAGTGAATATGACGAACATGAACAATTTCTTCAAAAACTCAGTCAAATCTTCACCAATTGATCTCAAACTTTGCAGTTCTTTACACAAACATGAATCAAATCTAATGATAGCTAAAATTCCATCAATAACAACAACAATCAAAGATCACCCAACAGCTCTGATACCAATTGATAGGATCAATTGGATCGTTATATCGCTCAAATGATCAGAATGATTCGCACACAAACACAGTTCAATCACAAACACAATTCATTACTAAATAATTCTCTTTGTATTGATGATCAAAGCAATATTGTAGTACAAAATGCAGGAGAATGTAATCACACACACTTAGTTCTCTCTCTAACGTGAATATGTGATCTAGACTCTCTCTCTAACATTCTCTTACTACATGCTTTATGCAACAAATACATTTTAGGGAAAATAACGAAATAAACCCTAAACTATACAAATGTATAAAATAAGTACAAAGTAAATCTTAAACTGGAAATAGCCCTAACAGTACTCCCCCTAAGATTTATCTTTGGACTTCAAAATCTTCAAAACAGTTTTCATCTTCAGCTTTTTCAGCTCCAATCTCTCACCAATCTTCGGTTTCTTCTTTAACATCCAGCAACTCTTTTCCTTTATATTCTTCTTGTTCTTTTAGTGCTTCCTCGATGCATGACTTGAACTTTTCCGCGATCTTTGCTTGTCTTGGCTTTGACTCGTTTGTAAGGATATCACAGGCATTCATGCGTCTCAGAGAATCAAGAGTTAAACCTGCAAAATCAATATTAGCATAAAATTCATAAGGCAATTCTCGCCCTTTGACTTGTACTTCCAGTGTACCCTTTGCAGTCACGCGCATAAACTCTATCTCTGGAATATCAACTTTCACAAGGTTAGCATTGAGTAATGCCTTCCTTACACGTATCTTCTCTGACGCAGCTGCTATCACCTCGATCATCACCACAAACAAGTTTCGATCAGCTTCAGCAACTTTGTCTTTGCACTTTTCCATTCTGTAACTTCTCAGGTGATCAATGTAGGATGGATGCAACAATTTCAGCTCAAATGTACTGAATAAGGTGATCATGTCCTTATCCCAGTCATCCAGATTTCGTACCAATTTCAGCTCAAAAGTTTCCTGATTGTAGAAAGCCTTAAGAATTGGTTTCGTTGCTTGAGTACCATCTATCACTTTCAACCCCGGATCAGTTACCTTATCAAAGTATTCATCAGAAAATTCTTCTAAATACATGTCATCACGCACCACCAACTTCTTTTGTTTCCTTGTTTTCTTCGATTGAACATAAGCACTATCTTCCTGTTGTCCTCTAAACTCCAAGAACTTTGGCATTCGACTTATCCCAGCATCTAACAGCATCGCACATTTATCACCACGCTCAGCATGCGTGTGATTGATCAATCTCAGCTTGTGCAACTCCTTTAAATCTTGCACTTCTAACTTGAAAATACTAGAGTAATAATGGTAAACATCGCATAAACCATTAACTCTTTTGATCATGAAAGCATCAAACACTTCGTCATATTTCCACGCAATGATTTTCACCTTCTTGGACTTTTCCGGTACGATCATCGAATCAAGTAGTTCAGCAATGGACTGTCCTTTGCTCAGCAGAGATCTCACCACATCTCCTGCTGTGGCAGATTTATGCCATGATTCTCGTACGTCCATAGGGATATTGTATGACTTCACTTCACTTGGAAACATATCGATCAATTCTTTTCTCTTTTTGTGCGCATCCTCTGGTAAAGCCATCACCGGTAACTCTTTTGGTCCGAGTACTTTGTATCTCTTGGTCAGTTCATAATATTGAGGGTTGTTGTAATCTAGATAGAACATTCGATTGTACATCTTCTCAGTCTTCATGAAGCTTACAACAATTTTCTTCAGCGATTCATGTTTCAACTTCTTCAAAGTTCTGTATGGATAGTTCCTCGAACTCAACCATTCTCGCATGTTTCTGCTGGACATCTCTTCTGGATCTTGATGATAAAGCTCGGTTGGAGGTAAATCATCAATATTCAGACTTTCTTGGAGTGGTGTCCATTCACCCATCTCCACAACAAATTCTTTCTCATCAGCAGCAGCTTTGTCTTGTGCAGTCAAACATTTCTCATACTCTTCATTTATTTGACTCACAGTCAGCCCATTCAGATATACTGGATTGTACTTCATCTTTTCAAGATAAGCAAAGCGTTCAGGCAAGTCAGCAGGAATCTCATCATCAGGATTAGTTTCAGGCTCATTCTCAGGTTCAGACTCTGTGAAATCAATGTCATCTAAGTCATCCAGTGCCTCTATCATTGGTGCAGTTTCAGTTTGAACCGGCTCAAACTGAAATGCTTCTTCAGTTACAATTTCTGGCGCATTTCAACTACTTCAACCACTTCAGGCACTTCAGTTTCTACTACAGATTCAGATTGAATCGGCTCAATCTGAACTGTTTTATCAATTTCAGCTTCTATCACAGTCTCATCTACCTTTGCCATCTCTGCCATCTCAGTTTCAGTCATAGATTGAATCGGCTCAATCTGACTTTCTTCTATTCTTGCCTTTTTAGTACAAACCTCTTCACCAGTAATCTCCGGCACTGCATCTAACTTCCTTTTTCCCTCAGCCTTGTCAGGATTGACAGTTTCAGCAGCTTCATCGGGAATAATAATTGGAGACTCAACCCTTATGCCCACATTCTTCGTACCACGTGCTCTAGTATAATAAACTTTGGCTACTTGAGTAGGCTCAGTCACTTCCATTACATCATCCGAAAAATCTTTATCTGAACTAGAACCCGACTTCTTTGATCTGGTTTCTTCTAACCATTTTTCCAACATTTCCTTCTCAGCATCAAGAGTATTGCACTCTGCCTTTAACTCTTTATAATCAAACTTCAAATTTTCATGCTCATCCTTCAAAGTTTCATAATCAGACTTCAACTTTCCATAATCAACCTTCATCTTCAAATAGTCAGCATCTAATGCTTTGAAAGTTTCAAGATTCTGATTATGAGTGGCCTAAAACTCTTCTAGTCTCTTCTTCTTTCGTTCATTTGATGCTTTCAACTGTTCATTTGCATCCAAGAGTTTTGCTACCATCTCTTCTAGCTCAACAATTTTCTTTTTATCCTCATTTACATCAACACTTGAATCAACTTTTGGTGAAGACTCCAAAGGTTGTTCAATGTTTTCAGCTGCTGGAGATGATGTGGTGGGTATGTCAACTGGAACAGAAACAGTAATGCCAGCATCAGTATCATCAACTACCTGTGCAGTAGTCTCTACTTCGGCCATTACTTCCTTTGCAATCTTAACAACATCTATCTGTTCAGGCGCACGCTCAATCACAGACTTAGATCTTCGAGATCTAACATACTGCCTTGTGAAAGACTTAGGAACTTCAACTACCATTTCTTCAGAGACACTAACAACCTCAACAGGTTCTTCAATCACAGCTGGTTCAATAACTTGGACATTTTCTGTTTCAAATCCTACTGGTTCATCAACTTCAACATTTTCTGCCTCCTCATGGACTGATTCAGCACTATCATCACTATTTCCATCATCACCACTATCATCACCATCATCATCATTGCCACTTTCACTCTCATCTTCATCAATCTCTTTATCAACAAGATCTAATGGATTCACAATCTCTCCATTAGATATGTGATAATATACTACTCCAATCTCCTCCTCATTATTTGCTATATTCCGCATATACTCAAACAAATCAACACTTGGTAAATTTCCTATACTCATCTTCCTATAGGATAAGTCATTCATGTCTTCTGTATACAAAATTCCTCCAGCATATCCTTCTGTTCTGATAATAGGATATGCAACATTAATCATCAATTGCAAGAATCTCGAGTACATGAGAAACTTGAATCTTTTGCCCTTCACCAAATTGAACACAAAGCCATTCATAATCCATTTTGACATATTGAATGGCTTGTTCTCTGCAATAGCAACAATTGGGGATGCGATGTCAGAAGGAAAGTTATCAAACCCGACACTGCTTCTAGACATGCACTGCTGAATCACATAACATAGCAGTTTCCACTTCTTCCCCAATCTTGCTCTAACAAATTGTGACTTTAGAAATACAGGAGGATGACCCATATTCACAAAGCACGCTTGACATTCAGCAACAGTCAACTCATCATTGGCTCCTATCTCATCCGCATCAATCCTTAATGCTGTTCTGATAGCTTCTTCAGACACAGTCAACTGTAATTCTTTTGTGATGTTTCCTCTAACAACAGTCATCCCAGCCTCATTAGTCACAACCTCAGCAGTCCTCCAAAAACTTTTGATCAGTCTTGCATAAATGACAGGCTTAGCACACATAGCATAGACATATTTGGTTCTCTTGATAAACCTCATCATATCTCTATACCCTTTAGTCTCTGGAATAGACTCATCCAAACAAGCAACTAAGTTGTGCTTAGGCTCAAACTTCAAATTCTCCATCTGTTAAAAACAAAAACAAGACAAATGTGTTAGATTCTTCATTAATAAATTTCAAATTTGCATAAGTGTTTGAACAAAAAGTTATAAAAGTAAAACATTCACATAATCATTTTAACTCCTAAATTGATCTAACAAACTGATTTTCATCATTTTGATCAAAGCAACTTTGAATTTTAATGATCATACAACATTTTACAATTTAACAGTTTAACACTTAAGAACACAAATTTGACATTTGTTTGATGAAGTTGTTTAACATGTAAAGTTCAGTTTTAACAATGATTTGTCAATGTTTAACACACATTTTATCCTTTTGAAGTTAACACTTAAGAACATTCAACAGGTCATCAATGACGGTTTAACAGTTATGAACAATTTTGGTTGATTCTGTTGATTTTAAGGAATTTTGATGCAAATTAATGATTGATTGTTGATAATCGACAGTTTTTACACATAAAACAACATTCGATTTCAGTTTTAACACGCAAAATCAAAGTGTCGATTCAATGATCAAGTACTGTTCATCATCATTTTTCGTTTTAACGATCGATTTGCAGGTTTATCAAGCTTGAAACATGTAAATTATACCTTATTCAATCAATCTAACTTGTTACAGAACAATCGATTGAACAAAAATATGAAACTATTTTGTACAGGGGATTTGCTTGAAAAACTTTGGTGAAAAATGATAAGTGTTAGTGAAAAAGCGGGTTTTTATATGATTGAAAAGTTAGGTCAAACATGAGGTGCCGGGTCAACAATTTGGGACGGGTAAGTATAAAAGCCCAATAAGCCTTGACGGGTCATGCACTGTTGAGCCGCGTCAGTCACTGTTGGGACGGGTCAAGTACTTGGGACGGGTCACAACATGAGACGGGTCAACAGAAAAACATGTAAAAACACTTGACGGGTCAATCACTGTAGAGACGGGTAAGGTTAGGAACAACTACACCTGTTTGGTTTTACTCATCACCCGGCAGCATAGTAGTCTTCACAACATCACCCGGCTTGCACAATGACTTGTTTGTTCATTACCCGGCTGCATAGTGATACCTTCATCACCCGGCATACTTTTCTTCATCACCCGGCATGATTTTCTTCATCACCCGGTAACACAGTTGCTTGCACTATTACCCGGCAACACAGTTGTTTGCACTATTACCCGGCAACACAGTGTTATACACTTACACGGCAAGATAAGACTTCTTTCTTTTACCCGGCTGTATAGTAATAACATTTCTTCACCCGGCTGTATAGTAACACAACTTGTCACCCGGCAGATATCTATGACTTCTTCACCCAGCATAGATTTGACATGTTCATTGCCCGGCCATACAGTAGTCATACTATCTTCACTCGGCTTCACTTCTTTTCGCCATCACCCGGCACACATCAGACATAACAACTTTACCCGGCTAAATAGTATCTTCATTACCCGGCTAAACAGTTGTTTCTGATATCTTTGCCCGGCTGCAACACTTTGAGCAATTTTTCTCAATTTTCTCGTCTGTTGACTTTTCAACTGCATTTATTGCACCTGCAAACATTCTCGACATATTAATTAGACAAGACATCCTTATTAGGGTTTGTCACATTAATAATCAACAACATAAGACATGCAACAATTTTAATTCAAATAAATTCCCTTTTTCTTTTTCTTTGTTTTTCAAAAATAATTTTGCACAACCAAAATTTCTATATCCCGAAGCAATTTCTTAAAAACACATCACAAGACCTTGGGTTTGTTTTTAACATATCCAATACCTTTGCTTTTCATACCACATAATCTTGTTCATTCAAAACACACTTATTCAATATATTTTTGGATTTTTGTAAATATTTTTCTTCTTCACTTATTCTCCCCCTAAACTTGAAATTTCTTGAAATTTTTAAGTTTAACAAGGATGTCGATGTGTCAATAAAGATTCCATATGCCTGCACACACAAAGCAAACACATTAAATTAAAAACATATGCAATGCAATGAATCAATATATCGCAGTGAGATCATACCACACATTATCTGAACATGTTTTGCAAGTTTTGAATAGACATTTGACTTATGTTTGATTGAGTGATGATATGAAATCATACCAATTAGCTCGAGTTGACACACTTACTTTTTCAGTATCATGATGAGATTAAGGTTCGATTAAAATGACTTATGTGACCCACATGTATACATATGTCAACATATTTCCTTATCAATCACTACCGGAATGCATATTGCACAAAAACATGGTCACTTACAATCATAAACAGTGTGGAATCTGGGTTCTATTAGGATTTGGTCCACTTTGGGACTTCTTTTGATTCCATTTTGGAATTTTTGTTTCCTATCGTTCCCCTTGGGAATCTTCTGAATTCCTTTTTTGGAATTTTTGTTTGGTGATGGTCCACATTTGGGACTCTTTTTGTTCCAACTTTGGGAATCTTTTGCTGCACCTTGAAGCTCAAAAGAGACTTTGTGTGAGACTTCAGGTCTGTGGATACCACAACAAAGAAGCTCACGATGCGGTTCATCACACTGTATAGATTGCATCGTTACCCGATCATGCACAACTATCATCACAAGCAATGCATCAAAAGATATATATCTAGACATGTATATCAAAGGAACTTAACACAAAGATCATTGAATTTAGATTTGTCAACAATGAACTTACTTTTTCAGTCTAATTGTCTGAGCTGTCTCGCACATCAATTAACATTCATCAGTCTTTATTTAAAAATGATGTAGCAAATAATGTCTAGTGTAACTATCATTTCTCACTTTTTGCAATATAGATTCTTATGACATGATATTTTCTTTTCTTTTTGCTTTTATATTTTGTTTTTGCTTTTCTTTTTCATGCACACACACAATGCAAAACAATAAAATAAAAGACAAAGGAATCAATACTTGACATCGACTTATTATATTTTTTTTTAAACTTTTATATTTTTTTTAATTTTTCTTTGATTTTCAAAAATTAGAATTAATCATGATTAATTAACCCTATGGATTGAACTAAGAATTCAAACCGTCCTGACAAAAAAGATTTTGTGAAAAGATCTGCCAGTTGTTTGTCGGTATGAACCTTAATCAAAATTATTAAACCTTTTTCAGAGTTGTCTCTGAGAAAGTGATATCGAATTTCGATATGCTTGGTTTTTGAGTGTTGAACAGGATTAGCAGTAATGAACATAGCAGCAGTATTATCTATGTAAATAGGAGTTTTGAGAAAGTTAAACCCGTAGTCAAGCAATTGATTTTGTAACCACAAAACTTGAGAACATCCTGCAGATGCAGCGATATACTCTGCTTCAGCTGTGGATACAGAAACGTTGGTCTGCTTTTTGCATTGCCAAGAGACAAGTCTAGGGCCCAGAAATTGACATCCACCAGTAGTCGATTTCCTGTCAAGAGCACACCCACCAAAATCACTGTCAGAATAACTATATAATTCAAAATGCCTTATAAGGATACCATAACCCGAGACTTGGTTTCCCTTTAAGGTATCTGAAAATACGTTTAACAGCAATCAGATGCGACTCTTTTGGATCAGACTGATATCTGGCGCACACACATACAACATACATGATGTCTGGCCTTGATGCAGTAAGATACATCAGTGAACCAATCATTGATCTGTACAGTGTTTGATCAACAGATTTCCCTTTCGGATCCGGCTGAATCTTGCAATTTACATCAGATGGAGTTCGAATAGTCTGGCAATCTTGCATCTTGAACTTTTTCAGCAACTTCTCAACGAACTTTGATTGGTTGATAAAAATTCCGTCTGCTGATTGTTTTACTTGCAATCCAAGAAAGAAATTAATCTCCCCCATCGAACTCATCTGAAATCTTGACTTCATGATTTCTTCAAACTCTTTGCACATGGACGCACTGGTTGATCCAAAGATGATATCATCCACATACACTTGAACACACAAAAGATCTTCATCCTCCCGCTTCATAAATAAAGTTGGATCAATCTGACCTCTTGTAAATCCATGTTCCAGCAGATGTTTAGATAACGTCTCGTACCAGATTCTTGGAGCTTGATGTAGACCATATAAAGCTTTGCTCAGTTTGTATACACGATGTGGATAATCAGGATCTTCAAAACCCGGAGGTTGTCTGACATATACATCATCGGTAATTGGTCCATACAGAAAAGCGCCTTTAACGTCCATTTGAAACACCTTAAACTTCATGAAAGAGGCATAAGCTAGAAAAACGCGAATAGCTTCAAGTCGAGCGACCGGAGCAAACACTTCTTCATAGTCAATACCTTCTTCCTGAGTGTAACCTTGTGCAATAAGTCTGGCTTTGTTTCTCACAACAATACCACGTTCATCTGGCTTGTTTTTGTACAACCATCTTGTACCAATCGCATTTTCTCCTTCAGGTAAGTCCACTAATTTCCAAACTTCTTGTTTGCGAAACTGAAGTAACTCCTCTTGCATGGCTTCAATCCAACTATTATCTTGCAACGCTTCTGAAATGTTCTTTGGCACCACTTGAGAAAGAAAACATGAATAAAGACAAACGTTTGCATGTTCGGTCTGACTTCTCATAGTTCGCTGATTCAAAGGTCCAATGATCTGAGAGACAGGATGATTCCTATGAACTCGATGAGTTGGTATGACATCTCCTTGAACTTGCGTCTCCAGATTTGACTGATTCAGATTCGGTAAATCTTGTAGAATAGTAGACTCATGCGGAGTGAAATTAGGAACTTGATCTGGTGAATTGATGAAGTAGTCAAACGATTCTGGAACAACTTCAACATTCGGATCTGATGATGGTTGATTCTGAACAGATCCACCATCATTAGGAGAATTTTGCGGATTAACATCATCACCAAGAATGTTAGATTCTTGATCTTCTTGAGAACCAGAAGGACCCGGAGCTTGACTGGATTTTACATGATCAGGATTATGAAATGACATGAATGGATACTCAGAATTGAGATTGCAATCATCGTCATTATCAGAATCGTCACTAAAACATCCCAAGTCGCCTGATTCTTTGCTCGTTTTTCCTGAAAAATCAAACAAGTTAGAATTGAAAGATTTTGATAACGAATCTAAATCAAATAACAATTCGGGACCATGAGCCACTAACGGAAACGAATTTTCTAAAAACTTTACGTTAATAGTTTCAATAACAGTATTTGTTTTGCTATTAAAAACCCGATAAGCTTTAGAAACAGACGAATAACCAAGGAAAAATCCATCGTCAGATTTTGACTCAAATTTCCCGAGATGATCACTCAGATTTAGAATCGATACAGGACAACCAAATGCTTTCAAGTAAGAAATATTCGGTTTTCTTCCAAATAACAACTCATAAGATGTTTTCTGTTTATCCTGAACCAATAATGTTCTGTTTTGCACAAAACACGCAGTAGCAATAGCTTCGTCCCAGAAAGTGATTGGGATTTTGGCATCTGCGAGCATGGATCTTGCTGCTTCAATCAGTGTCCGATTTTTCCGTTCCGCAACCCCATTTTGTTGAGGCGTTCTTGGAGCACTAAATTGTCTAGCAATTCCTTTTTCTGCACAAAACACATCAACATTAGTGTTCTTAAATTCAGTTCCGTTATCACTTCTTAAGATTTTTACTTTACATTCCATTTGATTTTCAACTTTGACAATAAATTCTTTTAACAACTCAGCAGTTTCAGATTTAACATGCAAAAAATAAACCCAAGAAAATCTAGTGAAATCGTCAATAATGACAAAACAGTAAGACTTCTTTCCGATGCTTTGGACATTTGTTGGTCCGAAAAGATCCATATGTAGCATCTGTAAGGGTTTTGAAATGGAGTTTTCTTGCTTGGACTTAAAAGACATTCTGTGCTGTTTTCCTTTCAAACACGCTGGACAGAGATCAGTTGTAGAGAATTTCTTTGACGGTATTCCCACAGCATGATTTCCAGTCACCAGTCGGTTCATGTTTCTGAAGTTTGAATGGCCCAGCCGTCTATGCCAAAGCTGACTCTCATCATTTGATGCATGAGCAATGAGACAAGTGGTTTCGGTTTCAGCATCAATCTGCGACATATCAAGCTTGTATACATCACGATCTCTTGGAGCTTTAACCACCACCCATTCATTGTCAATCTTGAAACCTGGTTTGAGTATGTAACAAAAAGAATCATCAAATAAAGTTGAATAAGATTTATCACAGATTTGAGATACACTTAGTAAATTACAGTTCAACTGTGCACAGTAGTTGACTTTATTTAATGACCCCATTTGACACAGTTCCTTCTCCAGTTATTTTACCACCAGCATCTCCTCCAAATGCAACATGTGTACCATTCTTTAGCTTAAAATCTTGAAGCAAGGCATGGTTGCCTGTCATATGCCGGCTACACCCACTATCAACAAACCATGAGTTAATAGGTCTTCTAGGGCGCACCTGCATTTCAACAATCACTTAGTTAGTTTGGTCAACCCAGGCCCACATGGTCTTGGGTTTTCCGAATCTATCTGTTACAGTAACTTGTTGATAATGAAGATTTTGAAAACTTGTTTCATTTGAGAGATTTGGTTGAAAACTGTTTCGCCCAATGGCGTGATTTGATTGCTTCCTTCTCAAAGCAATGAACCTTTCCTCTAACTTAGGATCAAGGTTGTTTTCAAATTTTTGATTTCTTACCATCAAAGCTCTTGGTTTAAAACTGTTAACCTGCACATTTCTTGATGCAAAGTTATTTAAACCAGAATTGTTTCGATTGAAATTTCTCAAAACAGGAGAATGACTTTGATTGACATTTTGAAAACCAAAAGATTGATTTCTTTGAAAATTAGGAAACGGAGTCAATTCTCTTGTTGAGGTTTTTCGAAAGAAACAATCCTTTGTGTCATGATTTCTCCTTTCACAAATATCACAAAATTTGTTATAAAAACATTCTTCTGAAGAATGATTTCTTTTGTCACAGTAACTGCAGTACCTGTTAAAGAAACATTCAGCAGTAACATGATTATAACGATCACAAATTTCACAATGTTTCTTGCTAATCCTAAAGAGCCGATTGTTAACTTTTGATGTTGAACCCACTCGTGATTCATTATCAGTTTTGGTTGGTTTTAGATTAACTTGATTCTTTTGTGGAGATTTTGATTGTGATTTTGCTTGCTTGGGAACTTGGTTCGATTTTAAACTGTCTTGTTTGGTTACCTTCTTTGATTCAATTCTTTTATCATTGACAGCGGAAGACTTAGGACCTGAACCTGTTTTCAGACCAGAGTTAGATTTGATTAAAGAATTGATTGGTTTACCATAAGATCCGTTCAAATCAAACGTTCCTGCAGACACAAACTTAATTGTTTTACCTTTTGTAACTTTCTTCTTGACAGGTTTAACATTTTAAGTTTTAACAGTTTGAGTTTTGGTGTTGTCATTCGATTTTATGACACTTTTACCTTTTGACTGTTTCGTTTCAGATTGATTGATTTTCGATTTTAATTTCTGCACTTTTGCATTCGAAACTTCAGTCTTTTTCACTTCTTGCTTCTTGATCAGTTGATCAGCAACTTGCGCCTTCTGTTCCTTCTTCCACTTGATGTATTCAGGATCATTGTATCCTGAAAATTCACCTTCATCCTTCACTTTTTCTTCCTGCTTGGGATTCAGTTTAGGATACTCAACAAGTTGAATCAGAACAGGCTCTGATTTGTTGCTAGCTTCATCATCAGCTTCAGTCGTCACACCATCTTCTTCTTTCAAACTTTCAATCAACACCTCAGATCCTTCGGATTCATATTTACTTCTTTGAATTTCTTTGAATTTTCGTTCATTTTCAGGTGAATGATCAAATTCATTGAAGTTTTCAGGTAAAGTTTGTGTGATTGATTCAGGCATTGGTTCATGAGTAAAACCCAACCCTGTTTTGTTTTTGTTACCTCTTTCACTCATAAGTTGTTTAACCATGTTTTTACAACTTTTCACTTTTGTTAATTCAACTTGTGTGACAGCATGAGCAACTTTTTCTTGTTCAAAGTTCTTTGTCATTTCTTCAAGTTGTTTTGTTACCAGTTCCAAATCCTTTAAGGTTTTGTTCCATGATTCTTTTAGTGACAATATCTTCTCATCAGCAATTTTGTGATCAATTTTAAGTTGTTCATGAATTTTTTCATGTTTACTTAATTTATCACCAATTTTAAAGGAATGAGTTCGATAATGTTCTACTTGTTGAATGCATTGGTCAGAACATAACCTTTCTTTCACATCTATAGGCAAAGGAACATAGTTAGGGGGTAAATCAGTACTAACCTTTGGTTGTTCGGTGGATGATGAAGACTCACTGGATGTAGCCATCAGCGCAATTTCAGATTCAGATTCTTCAATAGGATCTGACTTTGCACTCCAGTCATATTCTTCAGAATCTTCACTCACAGCATCCGATACTTTAACATCCCCTTCTTCAGACCAATCTTCCTCGATTTCACAAACTAATGCCAAACTTGAAGTGAGATCAGCTGTAAACTGTTCTGCATAAGCGCTCCAGTCATATCCATCCTTTACACTAACCACCAGTGCTTTTGTCTGATCTTCTGGCTTCTTTCCTTCATCTTCCAGTTTTGGCATGGGAAGACTTTGATATGGCTTCTGAATGAAACGTTGATTTCTCTGTTGATAGCTTGAAGATTGTTGTGAGCTTTGACCTTGACCTTGATTTTGTCCACTTGAACTCGCTTGATCATTGTAGTTCTGATTCTTAGGAGCTTTGCATTCCCTTGAAAAATGACCATAACAGTTACAGTTGAAACATATGGCCTTTGATTTGTCAAAACCAACTGTCTTGTTTGCATGTGGCTTGAAACTTCGGTTAACATATGCATGTTTCTGCGTCCGATATGCATCCATTACCATTTGCCAATTCAAATCCATTTCCTCAACGTCATCAGGATCCATTTCAAACAAGTCTTGAAGTACAACATCCATCTAAGACAAATGACTTCCTTGATAAGCTTGAAAGCTTGCCATGAAAGCAGTAAAAGCAGTTTTTGTCTCGTCATCTTGTAACAAGATGTTCATCACATCTTTTACTTTTGCTTGAACATTTGAACTTGAACTTTCTGCTTGATTCTTCAGATTCTGACTTTGAACTTGAGCTCTTGGTGGAGATTGAGGTTGAGAATAAGTTGGTGAATTTGGAATGTATGACGAATCAGTATAAAAACTTGCACCAACAAATAAATCACCCTCATCTTCAAACTTAGGTGCATCTTGTGCAAGAAAAGCATTCTCCACAGTATTAGCAGGATTCACAATATACTTGTACTGAGTATGTGAACCAGTTCTATCAGTATTTCTCGAGCTTTCATCAATCTCTACTTCCTCTATCTTTGCAATGAGCAGATCCAAATCCATCGGAAACTTCTCAGTATGTTTCAGTAATGTCACAGTCTGTTTCCATGATGATGGAAGAGCACATAACAATCTGTCATTCAAATCTTGAAAATCTGTCTTTGCACCAACATTCGTCATTTCAGTAGTTAGATGAACAAACCTATTCATCATCTGGTGCACAGATTCTCCAGCAATGTGTTCAAATAACTCCAATTGTCTCTTCAGCTTTTGTTTCTTGAGACTCCTGAGTTGTTCACCTCCTTCACAGATTGACTTCAAGGCTTTGAACAATGTATAACCCGTCTGATAAGTATCCAACCTCGACAATACTTGTAGTGGCAGTCCTTTACACATCAAAGAATAGGCTTTGCTATCATTCTTCACTTTCCTTAAGTCTTCAGCAGATATATTATCTTCTGGATAAGGTTCAGTAGAGTCTTTGGTGTAAGTACTTGCACTATCCGGAGCAGTTTGTGTAGGTATGTGAGGACCCTTATCAATCGACTTCCAAAGATCATTGTCTATTGAGCAAAGATGATGCTTCAATCTGATTGTCCAATTCTTGAAATCTGCACGGTTAACAAGTCTAGGAACACAGTTATCAGAATCATCATTAGGTGCCATTTTAAGAGATTTTAAAGAAAATATTTTTGGTTTTTTGTTGATTTTTAGAAAAGAAACAGTTAAACTACTAAAATAAAGACAAGTAAATAATGACAAGACAAGATAACAAGGTTTAAAGCAACTAAAATTGAGTCACACGGCTGAACAGTGAAAAATTCTTCTTCACCCGGCTGAACAGTAGCTTTTGTTCTTTACCCGGCTGAGAAAAGTCTTCACCCGTCTAAACAGTCACACGGCTCAACAGTTGTAACACTTGTATTCTTTACCCGGCAGAACAGTTACCCGGCAGAATAGTATTAACTTCACACGGCAATAACTTGACCCGGCTTGGAATCTTGACACGGCAAAAGTCTTTACCCGGCTGAACAGTTGATCACCCGACAGAGAAAATGTTTACCCGGCTACACAGTTGTCGATCACCCGGCTGAATTTGTTAATCACCCGGCGTAACAGTGTATCACCCGGCACAATAGTTCTTGATCCGGCTGAACAGTACAACCCTTTTCTCGTCAAATTCTTTACCCGTCTAGCACAAAATCCTTTACACGGCTGCACAGGACCTAATTTGTTCACAAATCTAAGTCCAAAGGAAATTGTCTAAGTCAAATTTATCACCCGGCTAGTTAATCTTCAACCAGTTCATACTGTTCATCATCTTCATCATGAGAATTTTTTAGGGTTTATCAAAAACTTGTCCAATTCTTTCAAAATTCACACACAAGCAACAAATTAGTCCGATTATCAATCCCTAATCTCAATCAATCCAAAACATGATCAAATTTTGATGAAATTAAGCAAAAATTCGATCGAACAGTAACTTTTTCAATCTTCTTAATTCCTCGGATCTGATGATAATCTGATGGAATTTGTACAATTGATGTGAATTAGAAGTGATTGCGATGATAAATCACAACTAAAAACAGCAACAATTCATTCAGATCATGATTTTTGAGCAATATTTCAGTGTTTTTGCTTGATGAATAGCTAAGAACACAATACCAACAACAATCAAAGATCACCCAACAACTCTGATACCAATTGATAGGATCAATTGGATCGTTATATCGCTCAAATGATCAGAATGATTCGCACACAAACACAGTTCAATCACAAACACAATTCATTACTAAATAATTCTCTTTGTATTGATGATCAAAGCAATATTGTAGTACAAAATGCAGGAGAATGTAATCACACACACTTAGTTCTCTCTCTAACGTGAATATGTGATCTAGACTCTCTCTCTAACATTCTCTTACTACATGCTTTATGCAACAAATACATTTTAGGGAAAATAACGAAATAAACCCTAAACTATACAAATGTATAAAATAAGTACAAAGTAAATCTTAAACTGGAAATAGCCCTAACACATTCCAAACAAAGCCATGGTGTCAGATGGAATCTGAGTGGTGACAGATGCATTTGTGCTTGAACCAACATTTGAAGATGCACCAACAGATTTAACAGACACATGACTTGATGATCCTCCAGGTGCAACACTGTAGATGTGAGAGTTTGCAGCGGATGAAATAAGTGCAGCATTCTGGGAAGGAATATTTGGAACCATCATAGACTGATTGTATTCTCTTCTCTTCACATCAAGATCAAATGACTTCAGCTTGTTTATAACATCCATCAGCTTATAGTCATGAAAGTTTCTTTCTTGTTTCAACAATTTGATCTGAAGACTCCACTGAGGGGGAAGAGAATCTAACAGCTTTGTGACTTGTTCATGATTTCCCAGCTTATCATCATACTTCTTCAGATTACTTGATATAGACAGGAATCGATTTGTAATATCAGTCAAATTTTCTTGCGAATACCCCACAAATGAATTGAACTCTTTCTCAGCTTGAGCCTTTCTATCCAACTTCAAGTCTTCATTACCATCATAGAACTCGCACAACGCATCATACAGACTTTTTGCAGTTGTGTGTTCAGCAAACCTGTTGAAAATATCCTGATGCAAACAAAGTATCAATGCCCCAAGTGCCTTCTTGTCACGATCAAGCAACTTGGTGTCTGCTTCAGTAAAAGTACTTGGATCAGTGTTTATTGAAGTAACAGTTCCTTCAACTGTCTTTGGCACGTGCGGACCATTTACAATTGACTCCCATTGATTATAGTCAGTGTAGTAGAAGAAAGCTTTCAAACACCTCTTCCAATCTTCAAAATTTTCACCACTAACAAGCCTCGGTGGCCTGTTAGGTTGAACACTATCCAAATCATTCATATTCAGGGTTGATGTAGTCATAATTTCAATCAGATTGTAGATTCGCTGAAGACAAATAGATTCGCTGGATTAGATTCGCCCAAAGAACAAACAGATTCGCTGGCAGATTCGCTCGCAGATTCGCTAGACAAACAAACAGATTCGCTGACCAGCAAGAACAGTTTCGCTCGACAGATTTTGGCAGCAGTTTCGCTTGCTCAATGAGCCAAACAAGTGAACTTTCGTTCGATGAAATGTCAGATTCGCTAGCCACAAACACAAAAACACAGAACACAAGATTTGTACTAGATTCGCTGGATGAACAACAGTTTCGCTGGAAGAACAGATAGGTTCGCTGGGTTACGAACAAACCTGTTTCAGTACGAAAACAAACAGAACAGCTTCAAAACTTAACCATTTGTAGACCCGTTTGTTTCAGAAGCTTCCAATGACCAAATATGACAATATTCAAGCAAAATACAACACCAAAACACTCAAACCAGTCCAGAAGAGAATCAAATAGTGTTTTGACACAAAAACCCCAAAATCAACACAAAAATCACTAGAATCAAACAATCAAGAGCACTAAGGCTCTGATACCAATTGTTGGTCCCAAAACGCTATTGAATCAGTAATTTGTGAAGATTTTTGGATCAAATAACATAAAAATATATGAACTTGGATAAACACTTGAAGAACACTCAATAAACTTAGATTTGATCTGTTTGATTTGCATAAAAATGTTGTTTACATGGAAGACCCCAAATCAATGACTCATTCAAGCCCACCAAAACCCTAAGTGCACTTTACTATTTATAGTGAGTGCTTAACATGCTAATTACACTAATAGTCCCTATACTTAGACTAATTAGAAAATAACAAGTTAAAAGGCTAAAACATGTCTAAAGCTAGATTAAATATATTTTGTTGACACAAAATATATTTATTACATTAACGATCCTAGACATAAAACAACTTCAACGTCTTGACTCGGTTCTTCGTCTCTAACGCGCCATTTGACTTTTTACGTGGACTTTGACCGGATGTTGACTTTTGTTGACTTTGACTTTGTTGATAATATTAGACTACAATTCAGGTCCAACAATGGGTTATAAGAGGATCCGTTTCAATTGGGAGGTGGAATGTGGGAGTGCCAAGTGGCAGTGTGTGGGGGTTTGGCTTAGCCAATTATTAGAAGAGGGGATATACATATTTTAAATAAAAAATCATTATTGTGAGAAAAACTTTCAAATAATGCCACATAAGCAAATTTGCTCTCAATAAATGCCACATAAGCAAATTTTGTTTTGCTATATTATATTAGAGATATATAAAAATCTATAATAAACTCTTACAGTTTATTAGAATCAAATAATGGTACACCTAGTAAACCACCAATGTTCTAATATAAAAAGTAATGAATTCAACTATCATTCTTTGTAATACTTTTAATTCTAAAATTTAAGCTACATTAGAAAATAGGGCAATAGACTAGTTAATAAAAACATATAGATCATTCATTCTTTTGCATTCCTTGCTACTTGCATACAAAATGCCACTCTTAATCAATCGCTTAGCCACCATCGTCCGGCCACCGCCACCGCATAATCATTGTTCATTCGTTGCTTATCAAATCTAGGTAAAGTTTTCACTTTCAGATTCAAATTCAGTAACTTTTGTTAGTCCATCAATTTTTTAGTTTATAAAAATTGATGATTGACATAGTTTTCAGTTCATTTATTCGTATATATCGTTCAATTTCATAACGAAATTAGAATACTATATTGAATTAAAGCGGATTACATTTTTTCTAGTTCATTTGTGTATCCACATACATTTTCTCCATGAATGATGAATTATGTAATTATATATGTTTACTATTGACAAATACAGATATTTTTAACATGTGAATAGTTGTTTCTGTTCAGGTTTATCCCTACAACATATATGTGAAAATTTGATCTAGGTAGCATATGTGCTCCTATTCAGCTAATGTTGGGATATGAAGGATGGAGCTGCACAAAATCAAGTCAAAGCTCTTGCTGGAATCGTTAACGACCACAAAGGCATACATAGAAGGCAGATGAGAGAAAGCGCTTGATGAACGATGATTGAAGGTTGCAGCATCTTTTTGATAAAGACAGCATTAGACGTGTACATTTTTTAAGCAGAATTCAGCCAATTCAGTCCAAGAGATTACATAGAACATTTGTTGAATTCTGTGTAATCATGTTTTGTCTGCTGAAATCTACCTCCTATAAGACAATTTTTAGCAGTTGGTTCCACCTTCAATAGGTGTTCATATTCATGATATGTCATGCTGAAATCTACCTCCTATAAGAAAGTTTTGTCTGCATCGCTACCTTCCCAAGTTGTCGTCCCATCTACCTACGTTGTTGTGACATCTGCCCCAAACCCGAACCCGAATGCCCGACTCGAAACCGAAGTCGTTATCCTTTAAATTGTAATCATATTTATTTTCTTCAAAATGTATCTTACATTATTGTTATTGTCACACCCTCAATTTCCACTAACGGAGTTCTACCGTTTAAGGCGTGACATGCCAGGATCTCATTGTCATTAGCTACATTGAACGACCTCTATATGAATTTAAAAACCAACATTTATAAAAATCCAAGTTTAAAATAAGTTTTCAGTGCGGAAACATAAATAAAATCCAAACATCCAATACGTAAACCACGCGTCCAAAAACTAAAGTTAATAAAAATGAAAAAAAGTTTAGATGCAACTACGACTCAACCAAAGCATGCTCTTAATCCGTGCACAGTACCTGAGAAAGACATGCTAAATCGTGTCAACACTAGGTTGGTGAGTTCACAGGTTTAGATAATCATAAAAATACAACAACAGCCGATAATGTAAAATACAATTATATCGTTGGGTAGCTAACCCAGTTTCTTATTATTTAAGCGTTTCGATACTGAGCTGACTGAGATTTATATGCGCCTCGACACCATTGTTAACAACAACAATGGACCAACAACATAGGACAATTCACACCTTCCCGGCTCCCAGCCGAGGGTGGGGTTTGTCAAACCCAGTAGTACTACCCGAACTTCCTCGCTATACCCCGTATATTAACGGCTCGAAGATTTAGTGAGTGTGACAACCCAACTATTAGGACCCACCTTAACCTTAGTTATTATTAGATAATTATACTATTACAAACATGATTACTTGGGATTACTTTAATTCACCATTATTTAGGTGCAAATACACATTTAAGAGACAAATATTATTTTAGTGATACCCGGATATTATTTGTACACGTGTATTTATTTATGATTAGGTGATCACTAGGGTGCCTTATATTAGACTAAGTAAAACCATTAGAAACAATAGTGGAACGATGCCTTAGTGTGACGGTGTTCTTCTCAAACAAACAAATAAAATTACCCGACACTTATACATCGAAATCAATAGAGTAATATTCATACCACAAAAACACAATGAAAACCCCTATTTATTATCTTTTCATCCAACTTATAATATACTAAACTAATACCCACTAAAAATACTACCAACTTAAATTAATACCACAAAACCTCTTCTAGATTCACTTATACATGTAACAAAATATATATATATATATATATACATACATATGGACGTACATATATATATACATACACATCATGCACCTATTTCACCTAATAATATAACATCACAAGAACTAACTCCACACTCAACCTTAAGTGAAGGTCCAATGGGATGCTCTTGGTTGACCACAAGAGATTACATAAAATCTTTCTCCCTTGTCTTTTGTTTTCTCTTCAAACGAGAATCTTCTCCAACCCCCATAACCACTCTTTTCTTTATTCACTTTAACACTCTAACTCAACCACCCATCTAGTTCATTATTATTTCTCATCTAGGTTCCACATTTTCCTATCTCCATCTCAACATACGAAACACACAAACACACACTCAATATTCTGCAACAACACTTACTCAATCTCGCTACAAGAGTTTTTGAAGAACTAAAATAGTTTCTAAAGCTTCAAGGTAATCGTATATGTCATTTCTTGCGTTTTCTACACCTTTTCTTGCAACTATTCACACCCTTCGTACAAAACATAAATTTCCAGCAGCTTTCACGCATCATTCAAGCTCTTTAGAAGCCTCACAAGTCGTTTTTCCTGAAGCCAAGCTTGGACCAAGGTTGGTACACAACCAAACACTCTTAAAACCTTCATTTTTGCACTAGTTTACATCATTTGAAACCTTATTTTGAAACCCTATAAAAACCCACGAAATAAAACACTTAAAAACAGTAAATAAACTTGTCTTTAACGTGGTTAAAAGATATAATAACTCATGGTTTGTTTTAGTACAAAACTATGTAAGATTACATTGATGTAAATGGTTATTTTGAACACTTAAAAACCCAAAAATGAGATGAACACAAGCACCAACATAACTATCAGGTTTAAAACTATAAATGAGGTGGAAATAACATATAAAAGTCGTGATGCAAGTTAAGGTGGTAATAAGATTTGATAAACGGGTGAAACGGGTGAAAACCGAACACCCGGTAAGCCTTAACACTATAAATTTGCACCAAACATTATGAAACTTAATTTTTATTATCTCCAGGCCTTTATGAATATATTTTAGCCATAGAAACTAATTTTCATGATTTATTGCTTTAAAATGTATTTTCTACAAATTTATTAGTGAAAATAATCACTAAAATGTACATTTTCATAAATAAATTCTAATAATTAATCAAAAAGGTTAAAAATCACAAAGTTAGTATTTTACAGTATCATATGACTACTAAAACATATTTTTGTCATAAAAAGTGGGAAACCATATATTTTACCTTACGGTTACGGTTAAAACGTGTTTTTAACGGTTTTGTGTAAAACTTGAGATTTTTGTACTTATAACCTAAAAACTTAATATTTACAGATTATATACACTAATGTGAGCCCATGATACTGATTTTTGAAGTCTTGAGTCAAGTGGTTGAGAAAATGGATTTTTAACGCGTAATATGACGGTTTTACCGTAACCGGTAAAACCAAAATGTATATTTTTATAACATATAAACTTTTCTGGAACTTTTGGTTATAATATGACTCAAATAAGTGTGTTAGACTTATAAAGTATGTGTGGACCCTTTTTGGGTCAAGAAACGATAAGATAAGAAACTTTTGGGTTAAAGGTGTCATTTTTGAAACTTAAGGGACTAAAAGTGACAATTCTGAAAATCTTGCTGTTTTGGAACTGAAATCTCATAAAAGTCACTAAGAATCAGATTACAAAAGTTATGGTAACAAAAACTTGATTAGTGATGAACTAAACCTTAAAAACGTGTTAACTACGTGTGTGTAACGATATTAATTAACGACACCCGAACCACATTATCTAAAACGAGTATAAAATATGGGGCGGAGTTAGAACTTATAGAACAGGTCCGTGTCATGAAAATATATTTATAAATAAGCGATAAATATTAAGAACTCGAAATTCTAAGACTTTCCAATTTAAGAAACGTTATTTTTACAAAACTTGACAGTAACACCGTTAGGTGAAATATTGAATACGTCACACACTTAGGGGTGCACATGGTTATATAAGAGCCTATAAATTGAAAACTCATGAGTAATCACATTACGATAGGTTGCTAAGAAGCGCGCTCGGACTTATTTGCTATTTGTGACTTTTTGCTATATTTACAAGGTGAGTTTCATGAATCCCTTTTTACTTAATGTTTTGGGATGGAAGCATGCTATTTTTAAAAGTTTGAAGCTTATTTATTTGATATGTTATTTTTGAGTTATTTGATGTGCTATTTGTGATGTATCTGATTCTATCTGCTAAATTATTTACACGATCATTAATTCTATCTTTGGGATGGACCGCTTGTTTATATGGGTAGTACTACTTGGGGAATCCCCCACGCGCAGTGCCTACCTGCCATACACCAATGGCATTAGAGGTAGGGTCCGCACTGAGATCCTGCGGGGTCGTTCGCGGCATGTGGCAGGTTTTTGAATGAGACGAGTGTTCTTGCACTAGCAGAGTGGGAACATGTATTTGGGCTTAGTCCCGGCTCTTTTGGTATTTGATGAGGCACAAGCCGGGCTAAGTACAGGGTTGATTGTGTAACATCACGAAACATTATTTCATTGTGTAACATCACGAGACAATATTAAATGTTGTTTTCTTTACTTTTTATGAAAACCTCGAAACTGATATTTATGATTTATCACGAATTAAACCATGTTTTACAAACAATTATATTTTGAAACATAAACTTGAAACTCATCAACTCTTTAGTTGACCCATTTTCTTTTGAGTATGTTTCCAGGTATTTGAAGATGAACTTAGCAGGGACACCCTTAATTAGAGCCGAAGATTTTAGAAGACTACACGTAGTGATGGCATTACTAGTTTACCGCTAAACTTAAAAGACTATTTGATATTATGTATATTGGTTAAGACACTTGTCGTTTCATATTTGGAACTACGTTTTACGTCCTTAGTGGACAGGATAAAACTTATATTTATTATGTAATGAAGTAATGTCATGCTTATTTCCTTTAATCTTTGGTTTATTAGAAGTACGCTTCCGCCACTTCGTTGATTATCAGTCGTCACACGTCACCTGCCTACCCGGGGTGTGACAGTGAGGACTTTAACAACTTGTTATGATTCACGCTTAATAATCAAGAGATATAAAGTAAATACTATTATCAAATAGTTTTGTGCATGCTTTCTCCCCCAGCAGGAAAATAGTAAAAGGGTCGTGAAACTCACCTTAGGTTGCGCCGATACAGATAATTTAGCAACAATTATAATTTCCAAGTTCAACCAGTGACCTGTTTGTGTTCTACTAATTAGATAGAATATATATTATAATAGAGTTCATGTTCGGCTTCTTGTTCCCGGTTCGGTCTCGTACAATACACAATTATAATTTTGTTATTAATTTCAAAGAGTTTAGACACCAACAACGTGATTATTAAAATCACCTAAAACGATGCTTCTTTTGACACACCATAAATATATGGTTGACATTCGACTATTAGCAACATTTTGTCTAAACCCAACACTTATATATATACATGTACCCTTTAGCATATCTATATACCCATCTAACAACATAACAAGTACACATATACATATATTTTTTATCATGCATATATATATATACATACTTACAACGTTACTCTTACATATAATGAACACAACCATACATATGAAATCTCATGATATCCAACTTAATAATAATCCTCATATATGCTACCTTCATTTATGCATGCAAGAACACACGTAACATACAAATATACATTTACTTTAACTTCAAATGCCTGTTAACAATTCATGCACACATCCACCGACACATTAAGTACACATCACATATATTTTATATAAATATATATATACGAATTTTTGCGATATGATCTTTAAATACATATTAGGTTCTCCCCACTTCATTGTCAAAGAACATCTCCATCATTTATTTATACACACAAATATACATATATACAACACAGTTATACATACTTTAATCTCTTTCAATTCATTACCCTACTTGCACATGATTACTAAATATATAACTCAATCCTACACATATATGGTTACCATGCCTACACACACATAAAAAATATTCCCATGCTTACGTACATACATCGTATCTCGACACACACATGATACATATGAATATACATCGCTTATATTGCTTCTGCTACAATCGTACATGTACACTACAACACATACGCACTCTCACACAAGAACATGACTATATATATATTCATCGTATACATCAAAACTGATTCGAAACCAACCCGAAACGAAGCCGAAACGAACCGAAACTATAACGCGAGTTATCGAAACTTACCGGAAAGCCTACGCGGTGCGGAGTTCACTAGAAGTCATCGGTGGTTGTAGCGCCGTCCGATGGTAGAGTTGTGAAAGCAGTGGAATATTGACATGCGATAGTGGAGCGGTGGTACATCACAAGAGGCGGCGGATGTGGTTTATTGATTTGCAGGAGATGGTGGTGGTGCTCAAAGACGGTGAACGGCTGTGGACGAATGGGGTTGTGAACGGCTGCAACAAAATTTGTATTTGTGTAGGTAGGGTTTATGATTTTGCGATGGGTGGGAGGACAGGTTGGGATTTAAAGAATTTATATTTTGTAAAAATTATACTTTAGTCCTCATTGGTTGTTTAGTTAATTATTTTTTTCCTAAGTGATATAAGTTAACTTTATTTAATAACTATAAAACACGTTAATTCTTCGGTATGTATTCGAGTCATGCGTATTAGTTATTCCCAAATTACGAATATTTACACGTCACTCGTTATGATCTGAAAGTTGATTGAATTACTATTCTTGCAATAAATATTTGTTTAGTTATTTATTTAGGTTAACATTTTTAATTATTTATCGTGATAATAAACGAAATAGGATTTCTAGTTCATAGAGGCTAACGGAATTCGATTAAGTTATGTTAACGTTGTTAACCCAAAAATGTCGGGTGTCACAGTTATTATGAATAAACGCATTGATTTTACGTTATTCTCATCTCAATTAAATAATCGTATTTATGTCGCAACACATTCACGTATATCAAATAAATATTGTTGGAGCAATAAATCTCAAAAAATATATATATATAAATAAATATATATAGTTCGTAAAAGAAAACAATTGAAAACGTTAGACAAAAACGCTTCTAAGCCTTGAAATAGCCTCCTAATGGCTTAAACAAACTAAAACTGTAAAATGTCACTTATATAATTGTTACGTTTCAACTTGGTTAGGATAGTTAGTTAATATGATTTATAAAATTAACTTTGGGTCAAAAGTGTAAGTTTTCAAACTTATATTAAAGTTAATTTGATCTCAAAAATATTAATGAAACTAAAAGGACCAAAATTGTAAATTTGAAATTAAAACCCAACCCAAATCCATCCACCGTACTTCCGGCATTATTGCCGTCAACTTTTTCCGGCCAACGACCCCATCTCCGGCAAGGTATCTAAATACCGTTTAAAGCCGATTCGACCAAACAAATATATAAAAAATGATCGTGGACCATGTTCGAACCCGAAACCACCTCCAATTCGCCGTTTAATCACTTGATTCAATGTGTATTTTCAAATCAAAAACCGGTTTCAAAAACCCACAATTCGTAACCAACCTTCAAACCATTCGACTACTTCCGGATCACCAAAACACAATTCCATTGAGATACACGCTCCTCGTTACCTGCTTTCACTCCCTGTTCACCCAATTTCGAGCAAAAACATCAAAATCTCAATCCTTGATTCTCAAACCCGTCGCACTTTGTTCGTAGTTTCATCGATTCGTTTCTTCAACAATCAAGTAAGTATTATATATTAAAATGATCAAGATTCAATGGTGATTAAAAGCCCCTCTATTGGAATTGGATTTGATTAACAGATTTGAACGAATTTGGATGATCTTGTTTTCTTGGGCTTGTTTTGGTAATGGGTGTTGGTGATTTGTAATGGATAAAATAATTAACTGTGGAATGATTTAACAAAACCTAGTCCTGGTTCAGCGGTTTGTGGCTATAATGTTACGCGTGTGACCCCGGTTTCGAATCCCTTTACCCATTTTTTCATTTAAACCCATTTTTATTCATTAAAACTATACATTTCTAAATAACCCAAATGATTTCTTTTATGTTAAATATATTTTCAATGTTTAAAAACTTACAAAAATATATATATAAATAATAACATTTCACGTTTGTAAGAAATTTTACAAATATATTTCGCAGGATACTAGAATGGATTCGTAATAAATAAAAGATATATACGAAAATACAACTACGTTTCGTACCAAAATCCCAATTCGTAATCTAAAACCCTAAATCCCAAATCCGAAACCCTAGATCTCGGATTTGTGATTTTGTTACTATTTGATTCGTTTCTAAGTAAGGTTTTCCCGATTAATTAGGTGGTACTAATATTTGGAAAACTCTCGGTTCTCGTTGACTACGTTTCTTGTAATTCGATACTTACTGCATTTCAAGGTGAGTAATCACGCTCCCGTTTTTACTATTTTTCATTTTGGGGCTGAAATACGTGTTCCGATATTACTATGGTTTCGTTTCTTTTGTTTATTTCAAAATGAGATCATTGGATGTGTTAATCTTGTATGGCCACATGATGCAAAATTATGTGTTAGTCAATAGTATTAGTATTATCTCGTAGTTTCCACCGGTACGATGTTAGCGCTAATAGCTTGACAAGCCCACCTACACTTAATGGCCTAGTAGGTGATTTGACCCGGGGATTCGTTTGTTGTTTCGTTGGTTACTATATTCTAAATGTGATGCTTGTTACGATGTTGCTATGACCCTTTAGATGCGTAAACATTTATTGATAACAGATATGTCGAGACGGTTAAATGACGGTTAAACAATAGTTATCAGTATTTGTAACATGATTGGTTCTCATGACTTGTTGCTAAAGTTACCCTACGGGGCACAAGGTTGCTTGTATTCGTCGTATGTTTCGTTGGTCATGGTTGAGTAATATAATGCAATTGCCATACACATGAGATTGCGAAACACAATCTATAATGATCTCGGATTTTATATTATGTACTATTAATTGTGATTTACTCACTAGCTAATTCTTTAGCTAACTTATTTTGCACGTTTTTCAGGTGGTGTTTGATACGGTTTTGGTTCAAGACACATAGGATGCTTCAGACCTAGAATAAAAAGACAATAAACAATATTTATTTGTCGGTTTCTGTTACGGTTTTTAAGACTATTGAATGCTTTATTATGTCACGACATTATTACTTAATTAATATTAAAATATGCATTTAGTGTGCCATGTGCTTTGTACTTTTGATATCCAATTCACTTGACGCGCCCAGTGTTTTCCGCCGCCGGGCGGGGTGTCACAGTTGTCGTCCCCCCATCATGATCACTAATCGCCACCCCATCAACCCATCTAACCACACCGACATCAACAACGCTCTTTTCGACGACTCTTTCCGTCAATAACAAGATAAATTCCCATTAGGTTGATTTATCTACAAATTCATATAGATTTAGAAACATAAATAGATAGTTTTAAAGAGAAAAACAAGTTGTATTAGAGAGAAACAAATAATACTAGAGAGAGCGAGGTGTTGACTTACATTTTAAGAGATGTGATTGTCCATGGTTTTCGATTGGAACAAATGGGTTGTAGTGGACACGTCGCGTATTCACTGTTGCAAAATTTATGTTTCACGCTTAAAAATTTATCTTATTGCAACCAGGAATAAGATATTGAAGAAGCTTCATTCTTTCTTTGACGTGTTTTCTCTCACCTAACCTAAAATTGACATGATTATGATGAATTCAAAAATCAAGATCTAAATTTGAGTCAGACTCATTCCTTTTTGTGTTAGGTTATGGCTATAACTTGCTTGACTCCTTTCCAACTAACAATATAACCTTTTTGTGGTTCAAGAACCTTTGGTTTCTTCTCTGTTTCACTAGTTGTACCTCCTCCATTTTCTTAACTTTCTTTAGATCCAAATCATGTGTCCTTCTTCCTGCCTTAAAGCCCTGACAAAAACCCTTTGAATGGATGATTTCTTAAGAAATCAAGACATAAAACTTTGGGTTTTTGTAAGATGGTACCTAAAGAACCTCAAGGTTTTCGGAAGAAGATAACAAGAAGCTAGAGACCAAATCGAAGGCTTCATGGTTTCTAAGAATGAGTATCCCAAACTCAATAATCCATGGCTTCAAAAACTACAAGCAGTCAAGGGTCTTTGGGATACTCCTAAGTCAAGATAATAAGGCAATGAACACCTCAAAGATAACAAGAGATATGTTTTAAAGCAAAGATTTGAGACTTCAATCACCTTTCTCGTTAATATATGCAATTCAAGAAGCCCAGTGATATATTGCTAATTAGATACATTTCCCGTGTAGAGTTTGTCTATGTATTAATTACTTTTTATTCATTTTTCATTAGAATTTGTATCCTACTTATTGTGACATCTGCTCCAAACCCAAGCCCGAACGGCCGACTCGAACCCGAAGTTATTTATCTTTTGTTTGTAATCGTAATTATTTCTTTAAAATGTAACGTTCGTTATTATGAAGAATAATTATGGCGGATTGTACGTCATTCCTATGTTAATTAACCGACCGTATGTATGTCGCGAAATAACTGTGTGAAACTAAATAATTATTATTTGAAATAATAAATTCCAAAAAAATGTGTTATAAAAGAGATTTTGTAAAAAATTGTTAAACAAAAACGCTTCTAAGTCTAACAAAAGTCTCTTAACGTCAAAAACGAACTAAATATATATAAACGTCAGTTTGATAAAACGTTACAGGTTAGTTTGGTTAAGTTAGTTAGTTAAAATATATGCTTATTTAACTTTGAGCCAAAACTGCCAACTTTTAAACTTAAATTAAAGTTTGTGACCCAAAGCATTAACCAACTGAAACTTAGGGGGCTGTTTGCGTAAATATTTAACCCAATCCCCCCCCCCCTCTCGCCAATCAGCCCGTTTTTCCGGCTTAGAGTTCCGGCCAACCTCCGGCGACTCCGGCGAAGCCATTTTACGCGCCTTTTTGACATTTTCCAATCAATTAAAACTTCCTAATCCATTTCTTACCTATTTCGAACCTTCCTAATCGGCATTTAACACGTTTTACAGCAGATTAACACTCGAGTTGATTTAGATTGGTCAATACAAAATTCCATTCCGCAATTAGACCGTAATTTTCGATTAAACCTTACCAAATCACTCTTTTCCTGTCGACTAACACTTCTAAAACACCAAAACACTCTTTTTTGTTTCTGCAATCACTAACTCAACCGACTAAAACCATATTTTCCCGCGAGTCGAGCAATCTCTACCTTCTGGACATCATCACAGGTAGTTTTTGGTTCCATTTCAATCCTCTCTATCCTCTATAACTTCCTAATCAATCAATTTCATATTATCTTCATCCCAGATTCACAAAATCGATCAAATCAGTCGTGTTTATGCCTCTACTCGAATCCGTATCAAATCATCACCATTATGCAAGTTCTATACACCAAAATACTCGTGATTTAGTGGGGATTAAAAGCCCTATGGTTGTGTGGATTAAACTATCTGATTGAAAACGAATTGGTTAATTCTTTGTTCTAGGGCTTGTAATGGATAAAGGGCTGGTTAACTTGAAATGGTTAAAAATATTTCCAGTCGAATTATTAATCAAAAGTAACAACTGGTCTGGTGGTTTGATTCTTCTCATTTGGACGGCTTGGTCGTGGGTTCGAGTCCCACTGCTCTTGTTTTCTCTAATTTTCATATTTTTCATCTTTTAAACATTAAATAACCTTTTCGAATAAATTCAATAATAAATTTTATATTAAGGATTTAAAAACTTTCAAGTTCAAATACATATATATATAAATAATGTTTATAGTTATAAGTATGTATACAAATATATTTTAAATATAAAAATGGTTTCTTGTAAAATATATTCAATACGAAAATACTATAACACTTCGTATAAATTCCCAAATTTGTATTTCAAAACCTTAATTCCTAAATTACAACTAAAAACCCTAATTTCAAATTTGTAATTTAAAACCCAAAAATCCCAAATCCGAAACCCTAGATTTTCTGGTTTTGATTCTTGTTGCTATATTATTGTTTTGTTTCTAAGATAGTGTTTTTCCCAATTAATTAGGTGATACTAATATTTGGGCAAACCTCGGTTTGTTATTGTTGCGTTTCTATTTCGGTTATCTATTGCTTTTCGAGGTGAGTAAATTTACTCCCCTTTTTACTTTTACATTTTGGGGCTGAAATATGTTCAATTTCTATACAATGTTTTCGGTTTTCGTTTCTTTGTTTCTATTTTCAAAAGAGATCATAAAATATGTTAATCTAGTTCGCGGCTTGATGCAATCTTATGTGGTAGTTTAAAGTAGTATATTACTTGTAATTTCCACCGGTACAATGTTAGCGCTAATGGTCTGACAAACCCACCTACACTTTACAACATCGATAGGTGATTTAAACCCGGCGATTCTATTCAATGGTTACTAGTTACTATACTGTGATACTTGTTGCTATGTTACTATGTCCCTTCGATGCTAAAACAATTTTTGATAACTTACATTCGAGACGGTTAAATGACGGTTATCACTAATTGCACCATGAGTTGGTTCCTCATGACAAATGATTACAAGTTGCTATTCAATGATGGTGTTCAATGTGTGTTTAATGTGTTCATGTGTTCTATGATCAAAGGTTGAGTAATATGATGAAATAGCTATGCATGTAAGGTTGCGAAACATATTTATAATGATCTCAGATTTTCTATACTATTAGTTATCAACTGTGGTTTACTCACTAGCTTTAAATAGCTAACTTTATTTTTACATATTGCAGGTGATGTTGAGCGTTTATGCTTTCGAGACATTTAGGATGCTTATTGGACCTAGAATAAATCGGAATTAAACGCTATTAATTGTTGACTTTTACTTCTCTTTTAATGCTATATATTTCTCATTTATGTCACAATAATTAGTGCTTAATGATATTAAAATATGCTTTTAGTGTGCCATGTGCTTTGTACTATTGATGTCCAATTTACTTGACAGCCCGGTGTTTCCGCCGCCGGGCGGGGTGTCACAGTTTGGTATCAGAGACATGGTTATAGGGAACTAGGATAGGGTATTAGAAACACACCGACCTAGACTATAACCTAAGAGTCCTTAGTGCAAATAGTTGTACTTAGAAACTCTTCTAGAACTTATTTACTTATTCCTTCTTATGATCTTTCTTTGTCTTTTCTTTATTTTATTATCCGATTTCGCGAAGGAGCTACAAGAGACTCGTCTGTGCGATTAGGATCTTTCTCTTTGTGGAATCTCGTCATCGTCTTGAGTAAGTTTGAAACGTGGGAACGTGTGCAATCAGGAAGGGGGAACACCTGTATCACGGTCATCCTGTCTAAGGCAAAGCATTTCGTATAAACCTCTTTAAGAGATCTGTATGCTTACATGGGGATGGACGAGATGAGTGTGACCCTATAGGCTAAAGCACGCCTTCTTGAATACGTTGAAAACAAACTTAACACTTTGATAAGTCTTAAGTGTCCAAAACCAAGACACATTCCTAAGCCTTCAAATTCTATTTATTTATGGATTCTATGATTTTCATTTTCTATGATTTTAAATTATTTCAATGGGTTTCTATACTATTTCAAATATTATTCTAAGTTTGCTTATTTACTTTTCAATGATTTCAAAGTGATTACTATGTTATGTATTCTAAAAATTCTATGAAATTCAAAGTACAACTATCATTTCTATCCAATCCAAAATCCCATTACAACTTATGTTATCCAAAATTTTCTTATGTCTTATAAAATTCTTTTTCTACTTTATCTTATAGAATGACGACAAGACGTGAACGACTTGCTAATACCATCGCGACCCAAATGTTCTAAATCAAACTAAGATATATTGACTAACCGCAATCAAATTATCAAAGCTTCAAACCAAACATCAAATACTAAATCTAAGGTGTACTTCTAATCTCAATTTAATTATCGAATCTCATATTAAAGACCTTATTCATGAATCCTGAAATCTCGTAACGAATTTACTACTTAATTATGTCAACGCATTCGTTTGATTTACAAATCGAACTTTTACCCCCAAAGTAGCTCAACTTGATCTCAATACTCAAATGTTGTCTAAACTACTCACCTAATCATAAGATTCTAATCCAATTTCTAATCCGCCATTTAATTCATTTTCAAAAAAAAAACAAAAAAAAAAAACTTAACGTGAACTCACTACACATCTATTCCTAAACTCATTGAACTAAAATATTCCATTTGTATATATGAGTACTAATAAAATTCTATACATCTCGTTTCTATAAACTCATCCAAACACAACATGTCTTACGTACAAACTCCTTACTTAAAACACCATGTTTCAATTGCGGTTTTCGTGAAAAACTACCAATAATTGATTCTATTAAAATAATTTCCTTATTTTCTCAAATAAAATATATATATATTTAAAAAAATAATAAAAATTATAACCTTTTGGTTTTAGTATTTCATGATAAATGATTCTTATTCTAACGCTGGTCAATATTTACACAACATTTCCAGTTTTCTCAAATATGACACAAGGATTTGTAACAAATATCATGCATGCTGTTTTCTAATACTAAGTACTTACAACTTAAATTGTGTCGTTTATTTTCGAACCAATCCTCTTATCTATGGTGAAGATTAAATTTTTTGACTTTTTACTTAGCTTTTAAAAAAAACTACATTATAGAAAACAACATAATCTCTTATAAACTTCTTTACCTCCATGGTCCATACATCTGGTTTACCTAAAGCTGTTGGTCATATAAATTCAAACATCTTAAAAATCAAATCCAACAGGAACTAAGTGACCTATTCATTCGAACTATAAAATGGATTGTTCACATTATCAAATTTTCATGAAAATAATTTTTCTAAAAATCCTAATAAACTATATTATTACATGTACACCATCAACTAATGATTATAAACTGGTCACTATCAGAAAACTTAAATAATTGTAGCTTACACACATAAAGTCGATTTTCACAAACTTAAGTGTTACTATTCTTGTACTCGAACTTGACTATCTATATCTTTGGACAAAACTATTATTATGGGTAATGACTACCTAATAAACTCAATCCCCTCGAAATATCAATTTACGTATCATCTTAAACTATACTTCACAAGAGCTAAACGCTATCAAATATGAGTTCGGAAACTATGTGTAACATTATCTTAACTTGGAAAAAATTTGTGTACTTTTGACTCGCACGTGATCGAATTAACTATGGGGTCCATGCAAAAACTAAAGTAATTACAGGTGCACACAGAATTATTAAAGTTGGTGCATGGAAACCATAGCAAGTTTTGTCAGGTGTTTGAGGGCAATGTGTCAAATGTGGTATGCCAAGAGTATGGTGGATACGCCGGTGGTACTCCCTATATATAAATGTTTCCGTCATAATGTCAAATGAAGTGTTGTTTCGGTCTGTGAACTTTCGTGTTGTTCTAAGTATCCTATTCATATAATAAAACCTATCGTACATTATCGAGTAAGATAAACTATATACTCTAAGTGACCTAAAGTAACGAACCTATTACTATCTAAACCTATGTAGAAATCAGAAATAAATTCTTATCATATAGAAATCAAAATTTAACAATTGTTTTTTTTTCATGTTGCCAATTGTTCATTATCATCACCAAGTGCTTAAGTTGGTGTCCTCTAATTCAACTCCTCGAGACTAACGTATCCTTGTTCAAATCAGAAGAGCTAAATAACTTAAGTACATTTGTAATGGAAAGCTAAACAATCACATCGTTTCGTTTCATCTCCTATTTCGGTTTGAGCAAATTTCGGGACGAAATTTCTTTAAGGAGGGGAGACTGTGACATCTGCTCCAAACCCAAGCCCGAACGCCCGACTCGAACCCGAAGTTATTTATCTTTTGTTTGTAATCGTAATTATTTCTTTAAAATGTAACGTTCGTTATTATTAAGAATAATTATGGCGGATTGTACGTCATTCCTATGTTAATTAACCGACCGTATGTATGTCGCGAAATAACTGCGTGAAACTAAATAATTATTATTTGCAATAATAAATTCCAAAAAAATGTGTTATAAATAAGATTTTGTAAAAAATTGTTAAACAAAAACGCTTCTAAGTCTAACAAAAGTCTCTTAACGTCAAAAATGAACTAAATATATATAAACGTCAGTTTGATAAAACGTTACAGGTTAGTTTGGTTAAGTTAGTTAGTTAAAATATATGCTTATTTAACTTTGAGCCAAAACTGCCAACTTTTAAACTTAAATTAAAGTTTGTGACCCAAAGCATTAACCAACTGAAACTTAGGGGGCTGTTTGCGTAAATATTTAACCCAATCCCCACCCCCCTCTCGCCAATCAGCCCGTTTTTCCGGCTTAGAGTTCCGGCCAACCTCCGGCGACTCCGGCGAAGCCATTTTACGCGCCTTTTGACCTTTTCCAATCAATTAAAACTTCCTAATCCATTTCTTACCTATTTCGAACCTTCCTAATCGGCATTTAACACATTTTACAGCAGATTAACACTCGAGTTGATTTAGATTGGTCAATACAAAATTCCATTCCGCAATTAGACCGTAATTTTCGATTAAACCTTACCAAATCACTCTTTTCCTGTTGACTAACACTTCTAAAACACCAAAACACTCTTTTTTGTTTCTGCAATTACCAACTCAACCGACTAAAACCATATTTTCCCACGAGTCGAGCAATCTCTACCTTCTGGACATCATCACATGTAGTTTTTGGTTCCATTTCAATCCTCTCTATCCTCTATAACTTCCTAATCAATCAATTTCATATTATCTTCATCCCAGATTCACAAAATCGATCAAATCAGTCGTGTTTATGCCTCTACTCGAATCCGTATCAAATCATCACCATTATGTAAGTTCTATACACCAAAATACTCGTGATTTAGTGGGGATTAAAAGCCCCATGGTTGTGTGGATTAAACTATCTGATTGAAAACGAATTGGTTAATTCTTTGTTCTAGGGCTTGTAATGGATAAAGGGCTAGTTAACTTGAAATGGTTAAAAATATTTCCAGTCGAATTATTAATCAAAAGTAACAACTGGTCTGGTGGTTTGATTCTTCTCATTTGGACGGCTTGGTCGTGGGTTCGAGTCCCACTGCTCTTGTTTTCTCTAATTTACATATTTTTCATCTTTTAAACATTAAATAACCTTTTATATTAAGGATTTAAAAACTTTCAAGTTCAAATACATATATATATAAATAATGTTTATAGTTATAAGTATGTATACAAATATATTTTAAATATAAAAACGGTTTCTTGTAAACTATATTCAATACGAAAATACTATAACACTTCGTATAAATTCCCAAATTTGTATTTTAAAACCTTAATTCCTAAATTACAACTAAAAACCCTAATTTCAAATTTGTAATTTAAAACCCAAAAATCCCAAATCCGAAACCCTAGATTTTCTGGTTTTGATTCTTGTTGCTATATTATTTTTTTGTTTCTAAGATAGGGTTTTTCCCAATTAATTAGGTGATACTAATATTTGGGCAAACCTCGGTTTGTTATTGTTGCGTTTCTATTTCGGTTATCTATTGCTTTTCGAGGTGAGTAAATTCACTCCCCTTTTTACTTTTATATTTTGGGGCTGAAATATGTTCAATTTCTATACAATGTTTTCGGTTTTCGTTTCTTTGTTTCTATTTTCAAAAGAGATCATAAAATATGTTAATCTAGTTCGCGGCTTGATGCAATCTTATGTGGTAGTTTAAAGTAGTATATTACTTGTAATTTCCACAGGTACAATGTTAGCGCTAATGGTCTGACAAACCCACCTACACTTTACAACAGCGATAGGTGATTTAAACCCGGCGATTCTATTCAATGGTTACTAGTTACTATACTGTGATACTTGTTGCTATGTTACTATGTTACTATGTCCCTTCGATGCTAAAACAATTTTTGATAACTTACATTCGAGACGGTTAAATGACGGTTAAATGACAGTTATCACTAATTGCACCATGAGTTGGTTTCTCATGACAAATGATTACAAGTTGCTATTCAATGATGGTGTTCAATGTATGTTCAATGTGTTCATGTGTTCTATGATCAAAGGTTGAGTAATATGATGAAATAGCTATGCATGTAAGGTTGCGAAACATATTTATAATGATCTCGGATTTTCTATACTATTAGTTATCAACTGTGGTTTACTCACTAGCTTTAAATAGCTAACTTTATTTTTACATATTTCAGGTGATGTTGAGCGTTTATGCTTTCGAGACATTTAGGATGCTTATTGGACCTAGAATAAATCGGAATTAAACGCTATTAATTGTTGACTTTTACTTCTCTTTTAATGCTATATATTTCTCCTTTATGTCACAATAATTAGTGCTTAATGATATTAAAATATGCTTTTAGTGTGCCATGTGCTTTGTACTATTGTTGTCCAATTTATTTGACAGCCCGGTGTTTCCGTCGCCTGGCGGGGTGTCACACTTATTAGAATGATGTTTTTGCAGGATTAATAATTGATGAAAAGAGCAGAAAACGAAGTTAAACGAGAAAAAAGCGAGAGTTGTTGAATAGAAGCAGAACAAAACCATCTAGAGAAACACCTTGGTCGCTACGCGCGACCAGGTGGGGGTATGTTGGCCGCGTGGCGCAGCATGGTTCCTTTGTGACTCATGTGTTATCTACACACCATGCTACGCCCTAGTGCTATAGGCTCGTCGCGCGACGCTACTAGGTCTATTTTAGAGAAAGTTTTGGTCGTCTGAAGGGTTTTCACTAATAAAAATTAACATAACTTAAAACCTAAAAGGAGAGAAAAACCAGGAGCCATCAGAGGCGATTTTCAAAGTTAAAGTTGAGTATTTTGGAGCATTCAAAGGCAAGGAATCACGATTCTAAAGTACATTAACCAACGAGATTGAAGATTTCACGGGTTTTATCATCCAGATCTCTTTATTCCTGTTTTATTTGTTTTCATTAATGATAATTTTTACTTTTGTTTTGTTTAATTACATAATGCTAGGCTAAACTCTATAGACTGCCTAGGCTGAATTTCATGGGTTTTATCATCTAGATCTCTTTATTCCTGTTTTACTTGTTTCCATTAATGATAATTTTTACTTTTGTTTTTTTAATTACATAATGCTAGGCTAAACTCTATCGACTGTCTAGGCTGAATGATGAACTGTTGATTTATGTTGGATGTTATTTGGATACTTATGTTTATGGTTTTATGATTTAGTAAGAAGTTTGAATTTATTTGTTTGATGCGTAATGTATGCTTGAATTGGTTTGATGAATTAAATTGTTTCATAGAGTCTTTGACGAATGTCTTTCATGTAAAAGGATTCTGTTGGTCATTTACTTTATGTTTTTGACTACTTTATAGTTGATTTGCAATAAGATCATAGGAGCAATACCATTAATCAAACAAATGAAAGTGTGCGTATAGTCTAGATATCCATGAGGTGATAGATTAATTGATAAGTCTTGGTTGATTAAATTGGTAGATTTAGTTCTTCATGAGGAATCAGTCTTGATTTAGTTTGTCAATCTTGTTTATCGAGTCAAATGAATTGGTTAAACTATCTTTGATTTCCAATATGTGAAGTAGGATTTAAATAAAATGTACTTGCTCATAGTTAATTAGGAAACTGTTAGGAAGTCTAATACCTAAAACTAGTTTTTATAAGAACTTAATAGAAACACATATGCGTTTTGTTTAAAAGGGTCGAGGGACCTACTTGAGTTTCTTTTAAGTGACTATTTTAAGAACCCAGTTCCATAGCAAAGCAATTCCATTGAAGTGTTAACTAAAACTTCGGGGATTCTAGCATAGGTTTTCATTTGATTTAATCTTTCTAAACATTGTTTTGTTCATTTCACGTTATTTTTCTAATTAGTTTAAATTTAGTTTTTAGCTCAAACCCCTCTTCAAAAAAATATCAATTTAATAGTCGTGTCAGTCAATTGAGTCTAATTAACTAATTTTCGTAATTTAAAGAGTCTTATGGGTTCGATATCCGGACTTACTTAGCGATACTAGAGTCGATCGGTACATTTTCTGGTTAGAAGTTTTGGTTAAGTTTTAAAGTCTAGAATTATTACTTAGTGTCTAGATTAGGTTATTTTTAGTTAATATAATTATAACTACTTTAAGCACAACAAGTTTTTGGCGCCATTGTCGGAGATTCTTGGTAATTGCGTTTATTAGCTTTTTAAAAGCTCATTTCCTACATACGTGATATTTGCGAGTTATATTGTATCGTAGGAGTCTAAGAGTCTTTCTTTCCTTTTCTTTTTATTTTATTTCATTATTAACATTTTAGTTTACTTATAATCCTTAAGTAAAGTTTACTCACTTTATCCTTATTTACCTTGCATGTTGATGCTACGTCTTCGATCGCATGGACGACCACCAAGTATTACTGGAAGTTCCACTTTGAAAGTCGAGGTTAGCACATCTTCAGATTCAGGTTCACCAGTTATAGAAGATAAGTCTTATAACTTTGGTTTTACACCATTCCCGTCACCACACTCATCACCACATACTTCACCTCATAGTTCACCATCACATAGACCTAGACAATCTCATAACTGTCAGATAGGTGATAACCGAACTATCCATCAACAAGCATATGAGGGTTTCACCGGGAACCACTCTCCCATAACTGTACTAGAAATCAACAATCATCTTGGCAAATCCCATCTTACATCATGACCATCATCTCTACTAACTATCAATTCCATGGGCGAGACGATTAAGACGCAACTGCACCCATATCCCACCTCACTTGTCACACCCTGACCAATGGCGGAATCATCGAGGCGAACGTAAGTGAATAGATTGCTTATAGCTCATGGCACTAAAATCGTTAAATATAACAAAGATACAAATTTCATTATTTAAATAAAAGGTACAATAATTCAAATAAGACAACTAATACAACATATTAACTTGATCTTTATTAATCTAGGTCCAAACATGTCCTAAGTTATGAAGCGTCTTGAATAACAACTAAGCTACAACTCCTGAAAACATGTGAAAATAGTATTTGTTTAGCTAACGAATTAGCTGGTGAGTAAACACAGGTTTGCATACATATATATATAATGATTAAAATGAATAAGGTTATTCAATTCCATGTTATGTTAAAACTATAGATACAAAAGTGTATCACATTAAATAAATTGAGTGCACAATCACACCTAGATGACTACAGCCACTTAATCACGCAAATTAAGCTGTAATGCGCAAAAGAATATGTCGGTTACAATCACCACGCGCGTATGTAAATGGGGTGGGCTTGTAGGCCAAATAGTACTATTATTGATAACCGTTGGTTTGAATAAATTAATGATTGTGCAAGTAATAACACACATGAATTAAATTGAATTGAATTGAATATAATGAATCAAATGAAAAAAATTAATAAAAATGAACAAAAATGATAAATATGATTTAATAGGTAACATGATTTCACCCCAAAGAATAAAACGAGAAAATGGGCTATGAATGCTCACTTGGTTAGTAGATGATGACGATTAGCTAGATAACTTGCGAAACACGACACCGAGAGATTTTCCTTAAAAATCACCCTAAAGAACGGTATCTTAATTTAGTATGATAACTAAAGGTGATTCGGGAAACTAGGGTTCTAAGAGGAATTTGGGGTTTAAGATAAATAATTGTTTTGAGTCGTAATAACAAAATGGTTTATCTGAAATAAACGGTACTTTACGAATAATTGAAATTATAAACAGATAACTACTAAGTAGGCAAAATATATAACGATTTAAATAAATGATTAAAGATGCCTAATTTAATAGGAAACTAATTAATTGATAGGTTCAATTGGATCGATATCACTCAATGATCAGAATGAAATAAGCACACAAACACAGTTCAATCAGCAACACAATTCATTACTTAATAATTCTCTTTGTATTGATGATCAAAGCAAAGTTGTAGTACAAAATGCAGGAGAATGTAAATCACACACAGTTAACTCTCTCTCTAACGTGTAATGCGATCTAGACTCTCTCTCTAACATTCTCCTACTACATGCTTTATGCAACAATACATTTAGGGAAAATACAAAATAGACCCTAAACTATACAAAATGTATAAACAAAGTACAAAGTAAATCTTAAACAGAAATAAGCCCTAACAGTACTCCCCCTAAGATTTATCTTTGGACTTCAAAAATCTTCAACAGTTTTCAACTTTTGCTTTTACAGCTTCAATCTCTCACCATTCTTCTGGTTCGTCTTTGACATCCAGCAATGGCTTTCCTTGATATTCTTCCTGTTCTTTTAATGCTTCCTCGATGCATGACTTGAACTTCTCAGCGATCTTTGCTTGTCTCGGCTTTGATTCATTTGTAAGGATGGCACATGCATTCATGCGTTTCAGAGTATCAAGTGTCAAACCTGCAAAGTCAATGTTAGCATAAAATTCATATGGCATTTCTTGCCCTTTGGCTTTCACTTCTAATGTACCCTTCGCAGTCACACGCATAAATTCAATTTCTGGAATATCAACCCTCACAAGGTTAGCATTGAGTAATGCCTTCCTTAGTCGGATTTTCTCAGAAGCAGCTGCAATCACTTCGATCATAACCACAAATAATTTCCGGTCTTTCTCAGCAATCGGATCTTTCAGCTTCTCCATCGTATGATTACGAAGATGATCAATGTATGATGGGTGTAGCAACTTCAATTCAAACGTGCTGAATAGTGTGATCATATCTCGATCCCAGTCATCCATATTTCGAACCAACTTCAGCTCATATGTCTCTTGATTGTAAAAGAACTTCAGAATGGGTTTAGTCGCTTGCGAACCATCAATCACCTTCAACCCCGGATCTGTCACTTTATCAAAATATTCATCTGAGAACTCGTCCAAATACATGTCTCGCAAAATCAGCTTCTTCTGTTTCCTCTTCTTTGTATCCAGATAAATTTTATCTTCTTGCTGCCCTCTGAACTCTAGGTACTTTGGCATGCGGCTGATCCCGGCATCCAATAGCATAACACATTTATCACCACGCTCTGCTCGAGTGTGATTAATCAACCTCAATTTATGCAACTCTTTCAAATCTTGTACCGGAAGTTTGAAAATACTCGAATAATAATGATAGACATCACACAATCCATTCACCCTCTTGATAAAAAATGCATCAAAAATCTCATCATATTTCCAAGCAATTATCTTCACATCTTTGGATTTTTCCGGCACGATCATAGAATCAAGCAGTTCAGCAACAGACTGTCCCTTACTCAGCAGTGATCTCACGATATCACCTGCTGTGGCAGACTTGTGCCATGATTCTCGTACATCCATTGGGAATGTTATACGCTTTCATCTCACTTGGAAACATGTCGATCAGCTCTTTTCTTTTCTTATGTGCATCATCTGGGAAAGCCATCACAGTTATCTCCTTGGGTTCGAGTACTTTGTACCTCTTTGTCAGCTCATAGTATTGCGGGTTGTTGTAGTCTAAGAAAAACATGCGATTATGCATCTTTTCAGTCTTCATGAAACTTACTACAATCTTTTTCAGTGACTCATGTTTCAATCTCTTCAACGTCTTGTATGGATAGTTCCTCGAACTCAACCATTCACGCATGCTTCTGCTTGACATTTCTTCTGGATCTTGATGATACAGTTCTTCCGGAGGAAGATCATCAATATTCAGGCTTTCTTGTAATGGTGTCCATTCACCCATTTCTACAAAAAACTCTTTCTTATCAGCAGTTACTTTATCCTACGCATTCAGACACTTCTCATATTCTTCATTTATCTGACTCACAGTAAGCCCATTCAGATACACTGGATTATACTTCATCTTTTCTAAGTAAGCAAAACGTTCAGGAAGATCAACCGGTATCTCATCATCTGGATTAGCCTCAGGTTCAGAGTCAGTGAAATCTATATCATCCAAATCATCCAGTGCCTCAATCATCGGTGCAGTTTCAGTTTGAACCGGCTCAAACTGAAATGCTTCGTCAGTAACAGTTTCTGGCACATTGTCAACAACTTCAACTACCTTTGGTACTTCAGCTACCAATACAGATTCAGATTGAATCGACTCAATCTGAACTGTTTTATCAGTTTCAATATCCTTCACAATTTCATCCACCTTAGCCATTTCAGTCACTTCAGTTTCAGTTACAGATTCAGATTGAATCGGCTCAATCTGAACTGTTTCTTCCATTCTTGCTTTCTTAGCACTAACTTCTTCTCCAGTGATCTCAGGCACAGCATCCAGCTTGCGTTTTCCCTCAGCTTTGTCAAGATTGACAGGATCAGCAGCTTCATCGGGAATTAGAATTGGTGTATAAATCTTTTCGCCCACATTCTTTGTTCCACGAGCTCTAGTATAATACACTTTCACATCTTTTGAAGGCTCAGCAACTTCCATCACCTCATCAGAAAAGTCTTTATCTGATGTGGAACTAGACTTCTTTGGCTTGGCATCTTCCAACCATTTTTCTAACATCTCCTTCTCAGCATTAAGAGTATTGCATTCCGCATATAACTCTTTATAGTCCTCTTTCAACTTTTCATGATCATCCTTCAATTTCTCATATTCAGCATCTAGTTCCTTGAAAGTTTTCAGATTCTGTTCATGAATAAACCAAAAATCTTCCAGTCTCTTTTTCTTCCTTTCATTGGATGCTATCAACAACTCATTGGCTTCCAATAACTGGGCTACCATCTTTTCCAACTCAACAATTTTGTTTTCTCTTTCATTCCAATCAACATCTGATGCAACCTTAGGTGAAGACTCCTTTGGTTCATCAATGTGTTCAGCTGCTTTGGAGGATGTGGCAATATCAACTGGTGCAGTAACTATCATACACTCCTCAGCATCATCGATTGTCTGTGCCACAATCTCCACTTCTTGAGCAATTTGAACAATGTTCACTAACTCAGGCACATCCACATTTTCAATAATACTCGGTTCCTCCACAACAATAGGATCAACCACAGGTTTTGATCTTCGTGATCTAACATACTGCACTGTGATCTCCTTAGGAACTTCAACAACAATCTCTTCTACTGCTTTCTCAACCTCAACAGGTTCATCAGTCACTATCGGTTCTGTAACATCAACATTCTCAGTCTCAATCTCAGTTGGTTCATCAACCTCAACATTATCTGCCTCCTCAGAAACTGATTCAGCACTATCATCTTCGTTTCCATCATCACCACCATCATTATCATCACTATAATCACCACTATCATCTTCTTCTTCATTCTCATCATTCTCAGACTCATTCTCATCTTCTGGATGACGAGCAAAGTACTCATCATCATCTAACAAGTTATCAGGCACCTCATCAACTAGGTCCTAAGGGTTTACAATCTCTCCGTGTGATATGTGATGATACACTATCTCAATATCCTCATCGTTGTTTGCTATATCCCGCATATAGTCAAACATTTCCACATTTACAACATTTCCTATACTCATCTTCCTGTATGATAGATCATTCATGTCCTCAGTGTATAAAATCCCTCCAGCAAAACCTTCTTCTCGGATAATAGGATAAGCAACATTAATCATCAGTTGCAAGAATCTCGGATACATGAGAAACTTGAACCTTTTGCCTTTCACCAAATTGAATACAAACCCTTTCATAATCCACTTCGACATATTGAAAGGCTTGTTTTCAGCAATAGCAACAATTGGGGATGCAATGTCAGAAGGGAAGTTATCAAACCCAGCACTCCTTCTAGACATGCATTGCTGTATCACATAACACAGCAATTTCCACTTCTTCCCCAGTCTGGCTCTAACAAACTGCGACTTTGGAAATATGGGAGGATGACCCATATTAATGAAACAAGCTTGACACTCGGCAGTTGTCAGCTCATCATTAGCACCAACTTCATCATCATCAATCCTCAAAGCTGTTCTTAGGGCTGGCAATTTTGTACACGGACACGAATACACGACACGAATCTACACGGTCTTAACAGGTAACAGGTAAGGCCTTAACAGGTAACATGTACTAAACAGGTAGACACGAATCTACCTGTTAATTTTTGTGTATTTAACAGGTATTTACCTGTTTACCTGTTAGTACCTGTTAATACCTGTTATGATTTTTTTTAAATTAAAAATATAATTTAATATAACATATTTACCTTATTTACCCTTATACTTATAGACAATTTTTATTTCACTAAACAAGTTCTTGAATACTTGTTTTTAAACAAGTCATATCGTGTCTTATCGTGTCTTATCGTGTCTTATCGTGTATACCTGTTATAAACAGGTACAGGTACAGGTAATGGTACCAGGTACACGATAGCTTATCGTGTCGTGTACAGGTAATAAGGTTTCGTGTTCGTGTCTTAACAGGTTCGTGTCTTAACAGGTACAGGTATACACGATTTGCCAGCCCTAGCTGTTCTGATAGACTCCTCAGATACAGTCAACTGTAAATCTCTGGTAATATTCCCTCTTACCACTATCACACCATCTTCATTTGTAACAACCTCAGCCGTTCTCCAAAAACTCTTGATGAGTCTAGCATAGATCACAGGCTTCGCACACATAGCATACACATATTTGGTTCTCTTGATAAATCTGATCATATCTCTATAACCCTCTGTTTCTGGTATAGCTTCATCTAAACATGCAACCAGATTGTGCTTAGGCTCAAATTTCAGATTCTCCATCTGTTTAAAAACAAAAAAAAACAAGACAAATGAGTTAGATTTTTCAGTCATAAATAACAGATTTGTATAAGTATTTAAACAACAAGTTACAATGTAGAACAATCACATGATCAATTTATCACCTAAGTTATACTATCAATCAGAGTTTCACCATTTTGATTAACATAACTTTTGAAAATTTAATGATCATACAATATTTTACACTTAACAGTTAAAATACTTAAGAACACAAATCTGAAATTTGTATGATGAAGTTGAATAACATGTTTTAGTTCAGTTTTTAACATTGATTTGTCACTTCTTAACACATATTTCATCTTTTTGAAGTTAAAACTTATGAACATTCAACAGGTCATCAATGGCGGTTCGACAGTTATGAGCAAATTTTAGTTGATTCAGTTGATTTTAAGCATTTTGATGCAAATTAATGATTGATTGTTGATAATCGACAGTTTTTACACTTAAAACAACATTCGATTTCAGTTTTAACACGCAAAATCAAAGTGTCGATTCAGTGATCAAAGTACTGTTCATCATCATTTTTCGTTTTAACGATCGATTTGCAGGTTTATCAAGGTCGAATCACATAAAATATACCTTATTCAATCAATCAAACTTGTTACAGAAACAATCGATTGAAATAAAGTATGAGCGATTTGAGGTACAGGGGATTTTGCTTGAAAAATTTGGTGAAAAATGATAAGTGTTGTGAAGAGGCGGGTTTTTATATGATTGAAAAATTAGGTCAAACTTAAAGAGCCGGGTCAACAATTTGGGACGGGTGAACATTTAAGCCCAATAAGCTTAGACGGGTCATGCACTGTTGAGCCGTGTCATGCACTGTTGGGACGGGTCAAGTACTTGGGACGAGTCACAACAAGGGACGGGTCAACATAAAACATACAAAAACACTTGGACGGGTCATTCACTGTAGAGACGGGTAAGACACTGTAGAGACGGGTAAGACACTGTAGAGACGGGTAAAGGTTAGGAACAACTACACCTGTTTTGGTTTTACCCATCACCCGGCTGCATAGTAGTCTTCTTTCATTACACGGCTTGCACAATGACTTTTGTTAATTACCCGGCTGCATAGTGATTCTTCATCACCCGGCTTTCAGTGATACACTCATCACCCGGCTGTTGTGAAGACTTTTCTTCATCATCCAGCAACACAGTTGACTTCTTCATCACCCGGCAACATAGTTGTCTTACTTACCCGGCTTGCATAGTGTTATTCACTTACACGGCTACATAGAATCTTTATTCTATTACCCGACTGTATAGTGTCAACACTTCTTCACCCGGCTGTATAGTAACACACACTTGTCACCCGGCAGATATCATAACTTCTTTACCCGGCAATACAGTGACTTGTTCATTACCCGCCTGGTAACTCATCACTTTTTTACCCGGCAACACAGTAGTCATAATATCTTCACCGGCAAACTTCTCTTCTAATTACCTGGTTGATATCAATCAAACTCTTACCCGGCTGAATAGGAACTTCATTACCCGGCTGAATAGTCTTCTGATATCTTTACCCGGCTTCAACACGAGCGATTTTTCTCTTTTTCTTCGTCTGTTGACTTTTCAACTGCATTTATTGCACCTGCAAACATTCTCGACATATTAATTAGACAAGACATCCTTATTAGGGTTTGTCACATTAATAAATCAACAATATATTTTAGGGCAACAAATTTAATTCAATTAAATTCCCTTTTTCATTTTCTTTGATTTTTCTTACAAAAATGTTTTTGCACAACCAATATTTCTATATCCCGAAGCAATTTCTTAAAAACACATCACAAGACCTTGGGTTTTTTTTTAACAAATCCAATACATTTGCTTTTCATACCACATAATCTTATTCATTCAAAACACTTATTCAAAAATATTTTTGGATTTTTGTAGATATTTTTCTTCAATTATTCTCCCCCTAAACTTGAAATTTCATGAAATTTTTAAGTTTAACAAGGATGTCTGTTGGGGTTATTTGAAGATGTCACTTTCCAAATATAAGCGAGTGAAGATATCGAGCATCATCACGAGCAAGCACGGGTGAAGACGTTCATCAATTGTATTTGTCTTAGAATATTTGTGTAATCGTTTTGTGCTTAAATGCGCGTTTGTGCTTAACTGCACGTGGTTAGGTTACATTGTAAGGTGAATGGTATAGACTATAAATACCATCACCTAGGTCATTTGTTAAGGAGTTGCCTACATTTCATTCCATATCCCTTGTAACCTCTCTATTGATCTAATACAATTCACCTATTCATATTATCATCATCTTCATCATACTTTGCATTGATCTTCATGAACATTCAAGCATCAATACGTGATCAGTGAGTTTCCGCATCACTGATTGCAAACAACATCACCAAACAATCTCAGATCTAGATCCAAGCTCGCTCCCTCTAACACTATCAATTGGTATCAGAGCTGTTGGGTGATCTTTGATTGTTGTTGTTATTGATGGAATTTTAGCTACCATTAGCTTTGATTCATGTTTGTGTAAAGAACTGCAAAGTTTGAGATCAATTGGTGAAGAATTGACTGAGTTTTTGAAGAAATTGTTCATGTTCGTCATTTCACTGCTCAAAATTTGAAATCTGGAAATTGTTGATGATATTGAGAAATTGATGATTGAGATGTGTTAGAAATCACTATCCTAAGCTTCGTTCATAATCAAACATCACTGATTTGTTGATTTCGATCCATATTTTGTCAATTTGTTTCAAAACCCACTTGTTGTGTTCTTCATCAAAAATCCGGATCTGAATGAGATTTAGCCTGATTCAAGGTGTAATACTTTGAAGGATTGTTAGAAACATCATTCCTAAGCTAATACGAGTATTGAATTGAACAAAAACAACAAATATTGAAGAATTGATCTTGTGTTCATCACAATTTTGACTTTGAAAAGTCAATCTGATATGAAGATTTGAAGAAGTTTTCAGCCGGGTAAAGAAGAAATTTCACTGTTCAGCCGGGTAAAAACACTATTCAGCCGTGTCAAGTGTTAGTCGGGTGAAGTTTGATACTGTTCAGCCGGGTGAAGATACTGTTCAGCCGTGTGAAGAAGAAGAAAAACACTGTTCAGCCGGGTGAAGCACTGTTCAGCCGGGTGAAGCACTGATCAGCTGGGTGAAGCACTATTCAGCCGGGTGAAGCACTGTTCAGCCGTCCCAAGTTGTTGACACGACCAAACAGTGACCCGTCTCAACTGTTCAGCCGTCCCAACCTTGTTGACCCGTCCAAACAGTTACCCGTCTCTAAAAAAAAAAAAAAAAAAAGAGAAGAATCGAAAAATTCATTTTTCCAAAATTTCAAATTAGTCATTTTTAGCCACCATGACTTCCCAGAAAAATCATGAAAATGACTTTGAAAATTCAAGAAAAATGTCAACGGGCATGTTTACCGTGATCCGAGAAGAAAATAAAAGAGAAGATATCAATGAATTTATTACAGAATTCAATCACATGTTTAAAACAACTTATCTTCAAGTTGCCAAAGCTTGTGATCAAAAGAGAAGAGACTTTCATGAACATACAAAACTTGTTCTTGTGAGTCAAGCAGATTCTCATGAAAATCATGATGAAGAAGAAGAATATGATTGGAGTGAAAACAATGATGTTGTTTCCATTCAAGAGATTGAAAAGAAAGATAAAGAAATCAGCAACTTGTCAGAAACCATTGCAAAGCAAAATGAGACAATTGCACAACTGAATTCAGAAATAAAGAGATTGATGTCAGAAACAGAAAACGAGAAAGATGTTCAGAGTTCTTATGTTGAAATACCAATTGAAGTCAGAGAAAAGTTGTGCACCAAAGAATGTTTTCAACAAGTTGAACACTACAAAATATACTCTTTCAAGATTTGTGATAAACTCCAGAAGGAAGAGCAAATGCACAAGAATCTGAAAGAACAACATGAAATATCTGATCAAAGAATCACATCTCTCGAAGTGTCACTCAAGAAAAGTGAACAAGAAGTTACAAATATAAAGAATGAAGCTGCAAAATCAAATGAACACTCATCCAGTGTGATCAAAGATTTGCAAGAAGAGATTCTAAAGTTGAAGAAGTTGTCTAAGATATTCAATTCAGAGAACAACACTCTGAAAAACAAACTGCAAGAAGAACAAGAGAAGCATGCAAGTCTACAAAAAGATCACCAATTGTGTGAAGATAGACTCAAATCTCTTACACTGAATGTTGATTCAATGCTTATCGAAAAGCATAATCTGAATGTTCAAATCATGGAGCTTACTGACAAACTGAACAGATCACAATCTGATCTGGTGATTATTACAGAAGAAGCTGAAAAGGTAAAGTCATCCGAACAAGAAAAAGAAGGATTAGTGCCAACCGGAATTGTTGGATCACTATCTTCTCAAGGAGAAGAAGAAAAGACACAAGAGTTTCAGTCAAAGAAGAAGAAGAAGGTTAGAAGAAAGAAGAGCAAAGCCAAGAAGAACAAGACAAAGGGCGCTTCATCTGATTCTATACCACAGACTCCTTCTACTTCAAAGTCTCAAGATTCCGAATCCCCGAGTGATTCAAACAGTGACGTATACTGTTTAATCTGTGACTCTGAAACTCATCATATCTCAGATTGTATTTACAGTCAAGGTGTCTTTCCTTTTGGGTCAAAAGGTGACAAGTTCAAGACTCCAGCTCCTTCAAGAAAGATTCAACAAGATTCAGAGGTCAAAGCTTCTCAGAAACAACAATCTTCAACAGCAAAGACTTCTCAGAAGAAAGGAAAGAAGTCTCCCTTCAAGGCTCATCAGAAGTACTGCGAGATATGTGAAATGTACAATCACACGACAACGGAATGCTACTACAGCAAGTACTGCACCAACTGTCAGATGTACAACCACGACACAATGGAATGTTACTACAACAAGTATTGCTCTATTTGTGACATGGTCAATCACAACACATCCGAGTGCTACTACAAGCCGAGAAGGTCAGTCCAAAGAAGTTCATCATGTGCATACCCTTCCAGGTATTTTTCTAACTTTAAAAGATCTAATCATAAACATTCGTTTGATGAAAATCAACATGTCAATGATTCATGGAAACCAAAGTTTGTCAAAAACAAAAAGAGAAATCATTATTTAAATGATAAAATGATTCCAATAGTGAATCAATCTTTGAATAAGAAATATAGTCAACAAAACCTGTTTTTAAATGAAATTCACAATTTGTTTGAAAATGACTATAATTACTCTTTTGACAAACAAACCATGAAAGAAGATGAAGGTACAAATTACATTGTATCATCAGAACCACCACCTGAAGGTATTCCTTGCACTTATGAGAATATCACTTATGTTGATGAATTTGGACGACCCAAAACCGAAATGGTTTGGGTCATTACCTCTAACTAATTTGTTAGTGTGTTAGGGACAGCTATGGAGGCCGGTCAAACAAAGAAAACAAGACTGTGGCTGATCCCTTATCATGACAAGATACCGAATCTTGTTCATGATGTCTCCGATGCAACTGACGCCAAATGGAGTTGGAAACAAAAAGGAATCATTGCAGGAATTTTTAAAAACATTTTCAAAAATCAAACGATGATGGCTGTGCAAGAAACAACCGATGTTTCATTTCGTCTGTTTAGATTAAGTATATTGCATGCACTCTTCATACGTTGATAACATTTCTGCCGTTTTCTTTTCATTAAACTTTCAATTTTCTTAGAAATTTAAAAGTTTAGGGGGAGAAATTATTATTTTAAATAAAAAAAATATAAAAAATAAAAAAAATGATAAAACAAGAAAAAACCAAAAATATGTTGAATCTACTTGCACGTACATGAGAAATGATAGTACACTAGAGTTATTCAACACATCATTTAAACAATAAAGACTGAAGCGTGAAAATTGATGTGCGAGACAGCTCAGACAATTATACTGAACAAGTATATTCTTTGATGATTTAACTAAATTCTAATAAGTTTTTTGTGGTTGAAACATCTTACTGCATGTGAAACGTTTATACAAATCAAATAGATATCTTGTGAAGCATCCAAATTACATCGTGTAACGATGCAATCTATTCAGTGTGATGAACCGCATCGTGAGCTTCTTTGTTGTGGTATCCACAGACCTGAAGTCTCACATGAAGTCTCTTTTGAGCTTCAAGGTGCAGCAAAAGATTCCCAAAGATGGAACAAAAAGAGTCCCAAATGTGAACCGTCACCAAACAAATTCCAAAATGGAATTCAGAAGATTCCCAAGGGGAACATAGGCAAAAAGAAAAATTCCAAAAAGGAATTCAAAAGAAGTCCCAAAGTGGACCAAATCCAAATAGAACCCAAATTCCACACTGTTTATGATTGTAAGTGACCTGACGTGTTGAGTTGTTCTCAGGATATTTAGATGAGGTGTATAACTTTCTAATGTGCAAAGTATGGGTCACTCAAAACTTATTCCTAATCAACCTAATTGATCATCAAGAATAGAAAAAGTAAGTGTGTCACTTTGAGCTAATTGATTTGTTCAACAATTCATCACTCAATTACTTCACAATTCAAATGTCTATTCTCAAAACTGCAAACCATGTGTTGGATAATTGCTGGTATGATCTCATTGCAGGTTAAAGATTCAGAATGTATAGAGAAAATTCCAAAATATCAAAAACATTGAAAAATTCAAAAAGAACAAAAAGATTTTCTTTTTTATTTTTCTTTTGTGTTTGCAGTTTAACATGTGTTATTGATGTAGGAGTTGTTCATCAAGCAATATCTCATCCGATTGAGAACTTAATCTTTACATTGATGATAAATGCACATTATTGCATGAGTTTTAATGTTTTTCTTTGAGTTGCAGGAACAGTTTCCATTGCAGAACAAGCTTCCACGCGACTTGAAGATGTTCCTGTTCAAGCCTGATTCCAGTCCAAAGAACTCCAAGTCAGATTGTTGAGTGTTAAGAATCATCCTCTTAATATCTCATACACAGATCCCACTAACCTCTAAAGCAAAAGTTGAGGGGGAGTATTCTAAGTCAAAGAAGTCTTCGCATTCTACTTCAACCGTTGAAGAAGATCCCGTTGCTGATATATAGATTCACCGGAATCTACTCTCTGCTTATTTCTTTCCATAACCTCTGATGTTACTCAAAAGGGAGAGAAGGATGCAGATTGCTTGTTGAAAGACAGAGTTTTGGCAGCATCATCTTAGGGGGAGTACTGTTGGGTCCTCTTGAAGATAATGCATACCAAAACTTTAAGTTGCTCTCTATGCTCGTCACATGAAGATTTAAGCTGATATGTCAGATTTGTAAAGTGTCATCTTAGGGGGAGTACTATTGGGGTTATTTGAAGATGTCACTTTCCAAATATAAGCGAGTGAAGATATCGAGCATCATCACGAGCAAGCACGGGTGAAGACGTTCATCAATTGTATTTGTCTTAGAATATTTGTGTAATCGTTTTGTGCTTAAATGCGCGTTTGTGCTTAACTGCACGTGGTTTGGTTACATTGTAAGGTGAATGGTATAGACTATAAATACCATCACCTAGGTCATTTGTTAAGGAGTTGCCTACATTTCATTCCATATCCCTTGTAACCTCTCTATTGATCTAATACAATTCACCTATTCATATTATCATCATCTTCATCATACTTTGCATTGATCTTCATGAACATTCAAGCATCAATACGTGATCAGTGAGTTTCCGCATCACTGATTGCAAACAACATCACCAAACAATCTCAGATCTAGATCCAAGCTCGCTCCCTCTAACACTATCAATGTCGATGTGTCAATAATGAATCCATATGCCTGCACACACAAAGCACACACATTAAAATAAAGACATATGCAAATGCAATGAATCAAAATATCGCAGTGAGATCATACCACACATTATCTGAACATGTTTTGCAAGTTTTGAATAGACATTTGACTTATGTTTGATTGAGTGATGATATGAAAACATACCAATTAGCTCGAGTTGACACACTTACTTTTTCAGTATCATGATGAGATTAAGGTTCGATTAAAATGTCTTATGTGACCCACATGTATACATATGTCAACATATTTCCTTATCAACCACTACCTGAATGCATATTGCACAAAAATCTGTGTTAGGGCTATTTCCTAGTTAAGATTTACTCTGTATTTGTTTATATATTTTATGTATAGTTTAGGGTCTATTTTGTTATATTCCTTAAACTTGTAATTGTTGCTTAAAAGCATGTAGTGAGAGAGTGTGAGGAGAGAGGCTAGATCACTATTCACGTTAGAGAGAGAACTAAGTGTGTGTGATTTATTTTATCCTGCACTTGTACTACAAATCTGCTTTGATCATCAATATACAAAAGAGAATTATTAGTATGAATTGTGTTAATGATTAAACTGTGTTTGTGTATGAATTATTCTGATCATTGAGCGATATTAACGATCCAATTGAACCTATCAATTGGTATCAGAGCTGTTGGTACTGTGTTCTTCGCTATTCATCAAGCAAAACACATCAATATTGCTCAAAAATCATGATCTGAATGAATTGTTGCTGTTTTTAGTTGTGATTTATCATCGCAATCACTCCTAATTCACAACGATTGTGCAAATTCCATCAGATTATCATCAGATCTGAGGAATTAAGAAGATTGAAAAAGTTACTGTTCTATCGAATTTTGCTCAAATTTATCAAAATTTGATCATGTTTTGGATTGATTGAGATTAGGGATTGATAATCGGACTATTTCACTGCTTGTGTGTGAATTTTGAACGAATTGGACAAGTTTTTGACAAACCCAGAAAAATTCTCATGATAAAGATGATGAACAGTATGAACTTGGTTGAAGATTAACTTGCCGGGTGATAAAATTTGACTTAGACAATTTCCTTTGGACTTAGATTGAAGAACAATTAGGTCCTGTGCAGCCGTGTAAAGGATTTTGTGCTAGACGGGTAAAGAACTTGACGAGGAAAAAGTGTTACTGTTCAGCCGGATCAACAACTGTTGTGCCGGGTAATACACTGTTACGCCGGGTGATTAACAATTTCAGCCGGGTGATCATATACTGTGTAGCTGGGTAAACAACTTTGCCGTGTGATCGACATCTGTTCAGCCGGGTAAAGCTTTTTGCCGTGTCAAGATTCAAGCCGGGTCAAGTTATTTGCCGTGTGAAGTTATTTCTTGTTTCCGGGTAACTGTTCTGCCGGGTAAAGAATCAAAGATTTACAACTGTTGAGCCGTGTGACTGTTCAGACGGGTGAAGACTTTTTTCTCTGCCGGGTGAAGAACAAATCTACTGTTTAGCCGGATGAAGAAGGATTTTCACTGTTCAGCTGTGTGACTCATTTTAGTTGTTTTAATCCTTGTTTTCTTAACTTGTCATTAATTACTTGTCTTTATTTTAGTATTTTAATTGTTTCTTTTCAAAAATTAACAAAAACCAAAAATATTTTCTTTAAAAATCTTTTAAAATTTTTTTTTTAAAAAAATGGCACCTAATGATGATTCTGATAACCGTGTTCCTAGACTTGTCAATCGTGCAGATTTCAAGAATTGGACGCTTAGACTAAAGCATCATCTTTGCTCAATAGACAATGATCTGTGGAAGTCAATTGAAAAGGGTCCTCACATACCTACTCAGACAGCTCCAGATAGTGCAAGTACCTACACCAAAGACTCTACTGAACCTTATCCAGAGGATAATTTGTCAGGAGAAGATTTGAAGAAAGTGAAGAATGATTGCAAAGCATATTCTTTGATGTGTAAGGGATTGCCACTCCAAGTACTGTCAAGGTTGGACACCTATCAAACAGGTTACACATTGTTCAAGGCTTTAAAGTCTATTTGTGAAGGAGGTGAACAACTCAGAAGTCTCAAGAAACAGAAGTTGAAGAGACAGTTGGAGTTATTTGAACACATTGCTGGAGAATCAGTGCACCAAATGATGAATAGGTTTGTTCATCTAACTACTGAAATGACAAATGCGGGTGCAAAGACAGATCTTCAAGATCTGAATGACAGATTGTTATGTGCACTTCCATCAACATGGAAAAAGACTGTGACCTTACTGAAACATACTGAGAAGTTTCCGATGGATCTAGATTTGCTCATTGCAAAGATAGAGGAAGTAGAGATTGATGAAGGTTCTAGAAACAATGATAGAACTGGTTCACATGCACAATACAAATATATTGTGAATCCTGCTAATACTGTGGAGAATGCTTTTCTTGCACAAGATGCAACGAAGTTTGAAGATGAGGGTGATTTATTTGTTGGAGCAAGTTTTTATACTGATTCGTCATACTTTCCAAGTTCGCCAACTTATTCTCAACCTCAATCTCCACCAAGAGCTCAAGTTCAAAGTCAGAATGTGAAACCGCAATCAGAAAGTCAAAGTTCGAATGTTCAAGCCAAGGTAAAAGATGTAATGAACATCTTGTTACAAGATGACGAGACCAAAACTGCCTTTACAGCTTTTATGGCAAGTTTTCAAGCATACCAAGGAAGTCACTTAAGTCAAATGGATGTTGTTCTTCAAGACTTATTTGAGATGGATCCTGATGACGTTGAGGAAATGGATTTGAATTGGCAAATGGTGATGGTTGCATATCGAATACAAAAGCATGCATATGTTAACCGAAGCTACAAGCCTCATGCAAACAAGACGGTTGGTTTTGACAAATCAAAGGCCAGATGTTTCAATTGTAACTGTTATGGTCATTTTTCTAGAGAATGCAAAGCTCCAAAGAATCAGAATTTCAATGATCAAGCTAGTTCAAGTGGACAGACTCAAGGTCAAGGTCAAATCTCGCAACAGTCTTCAAGTTATCATAACAGGAATCAACGTTTCTTTCAGAAACCATATCAAAGTCTTCCCATGCCGAAACTGAAAGATGAAGGAAAGAAGCCAGAAAACCAAACTAAGGCACTGGTAGTTAGTGTAAAAGATGGTTATGATTGGAGTGCGTATGCAGAAGAATTCACATCTGATCTTACATCGAGTTTGGCACTGGTATGTGAAATTGAAGAGGATTGGTCAGAAGAAGGAGATATCAAAGTGATTGATACTGTGAGTGAAGATTCAGAGGAATATGACTGGAGTGCAAAGTCTGATCCTGTTGAAGAATCTGAGTCAGAAATTGCGTTGATGGCTACATCCAGTGAGTCTTCATCATCTACCGAACAACCAAAGGTTAGTACTGATTTACCCCCCAATTATGTTTCATTACCTGTTGATGTGAAAGAAAGGTTGTGTTCAGAACAATGCATTCAACAAGTAGAACATTATCGAACTCATTCATTTAAAATTGGTGATAAATTAAGCAAACATGAGAAAATTCATGAACAACTTAAAATTGATCACAAAATTTCTGATGAGAAGATTTTGTCACTTAAAGAATCATGGAACAAAACCTTAAAGGAACTGGTAACAAAACAACTTGAAGAAATGAAAAAGAACTTTGAACAAGAGAAAGTTGCTCATGCTGTCACACAAGTTGAATTAACAAAAGTGAAAAGTTGTAAAACAATGGTTAAACAACTTATTAGTGAAAGAGGTAACAAAACCAAAACAGGGTTGGGTTTCACTCATGAACCAATGCCTAATTCAATCACACAAACTTTACCTGAAAACTTCAATGAATTTGATCATTCAACTGAAAATGAACGAAAATTCAAAGAAATTCAAAGAAGTAAATCTGAATCCGAAGGATCTGAAGTGTTGATTGAAAGTTTGAAAGAAGAAGATGGCGTGACCACTGAAGCTGATGATGAAGCTATCAACAAATCAGAGCCTGTTCTGATTCAACTTGTTGAGTATCCGGAACTGAATCCGAAGTCAGAAACCGTGAAGGAAGAAGGTGAATTTTCGGGATACAATGATCCTGAATACATCAAGTGGAAGAAGGAACAAAAGGCGCAAGTTGCTGATCAACTGATCAAGAAGCAAGAAGTAAAAAAGACTGAAGTTTCGAATGCAAAAATGCAGAAATTAAAATCGAAAGTCAATCAATCTGAAACAAAACAGTCAAAAGGTAAAAGTGTCATAAAATCGAATGACAACACCAAAGCTCAAATTGTTAAAACTGACAAGGTCAAACCTGTCAAAAAGGAAAAACAATTAAGTTTGTGTCTGCAGGAACGTTTGATTTAAATGGATCTTATGGTAAACCAATCAATTCTCCAATCAAATCTAACTCTGGTCTGAAAACAGGTTCAGGTCCTAAGTCTTCCGCTGTCAATGATAAAAGAATTGAATCAAAAAGGTTAACCAATCAAGGTGTGTTAAAATCGAACCAAATTTCCAAGCAAGCAAATTCACAATCAAAATCTCCACAAAAGAATCAAGTTAATCTAAAACCGAACAAAACTGATAATGAATCACGAGTGGGTTCAACATCAAAAGTTAACAATCGGCTCTTTAGGATTAGCAAGAAACACTGTGAGATTTGTGATCGTTATAATCATGCAACTGCTGAATGTTTCTTTAACAGGTACTGCAGTTTCTGTGACAAAAGAAACCATTCTTCAGAAGAATGTTTTTATAACAAATTCTGTGAAATTTGTGAAAGAAGAAACCATGACACAAAGGATTGTTTCTTTCGATCAAACTCAACAAGAGAAATGACTCCGTTTCCAAATTTTCAAAGAAATCAATCATTTGGTTTTCAAAATATGAATCAAAGTCATTCTCCTGTTTTGAGAAATTTCAATCGAAACAATTCGGTTTCTAACTTTTCATCAAGAAATGTGCAGGTTAACAGTTTTAAACCAAGAGCTTTGATGGTAAGAAATCAAAAGTTTGAAAATAACCTTGATCCTAAGTTAGAGGAAAGGTTTAGTGCTTTAAGAAGAAAGCAGTTAATGCACGCCAATGGGCGAAACAGTTTTCAGCATCAAAATCTCTCAAATGAAACAAATTTTCAAAATATTCATTATCAACAAGTTACTATTGCAGATAGATTCGAAAAACCCAAGACCGTGTGGGCCTGGGTTGACCAAACTAACTAAGTGATTGTTGAATTGCAGGTACGCCCAAGAAGACCTATCAACTCATGGTTCGTTGATAGTGGGTGTAGCCGGCATATGACAGGAAACCATGCCTTGCTTCAAGACTTTAAGCTGAAGAATGGTACACACGTTGCATTTGGAGGTGATGCAGGTGGTAAAATAACAGGAGAAGGAACCGTATCAAATGGGGTCATTAGTTTTGATAAAGTCAACTACTGTGCACAGTTGAACTTTAATTTACTAAGTGTATCTCAAATCTGTGATAAATCGTATTCAACTTTATTTGATGATTCTTTCTGTTATATACTCAAACCAGGTTTCAAGATTGACAATGAATGGGTAGTGGTTAAAGCTCCAAGAGATCGTGATGTATACAAGCTTGATATGTCATAGATTGATGCTGAAACCGAAACTACTTGTCTCATTGCTCATGCATCAAATGATGAGAGTCAGCTTTGGCATAGACGGTTGGGCCATTCAAACTTCAGAAACATGAATCGACTGGTTACTGGAAATCACGCTGTAGGAATACCATCGAAGAAGTTCTCTACAACTGATCTCTGTCCAGCATGTTTGAAAGGAAAACAGCATCGAATGTCTTTTAAGTCCAAGCCAGAAAACTCCATTTCAAAACCCTTGCAGATGCTACACATGGATCTTTTCGGACCAACAAATGTTCAAAGCATCGGAAAGAAGTCTTATTGTTTTGTCATCATTGACGATTTCACTAGATTTTCTTGGGTTTATTTCTTGCATGTTAAATCTGAAACTGCTGAGTTGTTAAAAGAATTTATTGTCAAAGTTGAAAATCAGTTGGATTGTAAAGTGAAAATTTTAAGAAGTGATAATGGAACAGAGTTTAAGAACGCTAATGTTGATTTGTTTTGTGCAGAAAAAGGAATTGCTAGACAATTTAGTGCTCCAAGAACGCCTCAACAAAATGGGGTTGCGGAACGGAAAAATCGGACACTAATTGAAGCTGCAAGATCCATGCTCGCAGATGCCAAAATCCCTATCACATTCTGGGACGAAGCTATTGCTACTGCGTGTTTCGTACAAAACAGGACATTATTGGTTCAGGATAAACAGAAAACATCTTATGAGTTGTTATTTGGAAGAAAACCGAATATTTCATACTTGAAAGCATTTGGTTGTCCTGTAACGATTCTAAATTTAAATGATCATCTCGGGAAATTTGAGTCAAAATCTGACGATGGATTTTTCCTTGGTTATTCGTCTGTTTCTAAAGCTTATCGGGTTTTTTAATAGCAAAACAAATACTGTTATTGAAACTATTAACGTAAAGTTTTTAGAAAATTCGTTTCCGTCAGTGGCACATGGTCCTGAATGGTTGTTTGATTTAGATTCGTTATCAAAATCTTTCAATTCTAACTTATTTGATTTTTCAGGAAAAGCAAGGAAAGAATCAGGTGACTTGGGATGCTTTAGTGACGATTCTGACAATGACGATGATGGTAATCTTAATTCTGAGTATCCGTTCATGTCATTTCATAATCCTGATCATGTCAAATCCAGTCAAGCTCCGGGTCCTTCTGGTTCTCAAGAAGATCAAGAATCAAATAATCTTGAAGATGATATTAATCCGCAAAGTTCTCCTAATGATGGTGGATCTGTTCAAAATCAACCATCATCAGATCCGAATGTTGAAGTTATTCCAGAATCATTTGATTACTTCATCAATTCACCAGATCAAGTTCCTAATTTCACTCCGCATACTTCGACCATTCTACAAGATCTACCGAATCTGAATCAATCTAATCTGGAGAGTCAAGTGCAAGGAGATGACATAAAACGCATCGAATTCACAAGAAACATCCTGTCTCTCAGATTATTGGACCGTTGAATCAGAGAACTACAAGAAGTCAAACTGAGCAAGCCAACGTTTGTCTTTATTCATGTTTTCTTTCTCAAGTGGTGCCAAAGAACATTTCAGAAGCGTTGCAAGATAATAGTTGGATTGAAGCCATGCAAGAGGAGTTACTTCAATTTCGCAAACAAGAGGTTTGGAAATTAGTGGACTTACCTGAAGGAGAAAATGCGATTGGTACAAGATGGTTGTACAAAAACAAGCCAGATGAACGTGGTATTGTTGTGAGAAACAAAGCAAGACTTATTGCACAAGGATATACTCAGGAAGAAGGCATTGATTATGAAGAAGTGTTTGCTCCGGTCGCAAGACTTGAAGCTATACGCGTTTTTCTTGCATATGCTTCCTTCATGAAATTTAAAGTATTCCAAATGGACGTTAAAGGCGCTTTTCTGTATGGACCGATTACAGATGATGTTTATGTCAGACAACCTCCGGGTTTTGAAGATCCTGACTATCCTCATCGTGTATACAAGTTAAGTAAAGCTCTATATGGTCTACATCAAGCTCCGAGAATCTGGTATGAGACATTATCTAAGCATTTTACTAGAACATGGATTCACAAGAGGACAGATTGATCCAACTTTGTTTATGAAGAGGGAGAATGAAGATCTCTTATGTTTTCAAGTATATGTGGACGATATTATCTTCGGATCGACCAGTGCGTCAATGTGCAAAGAATTTGAGGAAATTATGAAGTCCAGATTTCAGATGAGTTCAATGGGGGAGATTAACTTCTTTCTTGGATTACAAGTGAAACAATCAGCTGACGGAATTTTCATCAATCAATCAAAATTTGTTGAAAAGTTGTTGAAGAAGTTTAAGATGCAAGATTGTCAGACTATTCGAACTCCATCTGATGTGAATTGCAAGATACAACCGGATCCGAAAGGCAAATCCGTGGATCAAACACTATACAGATCTATGATTGGTTCACTGATGTATCTTACTGCATCAAGGCCAGATATCATGTATGCTGTATGTGTGTGCGCAAGATATCAGTCTGATCCAAAAGAGTCGCACCTGGTTGCTGTTAAACGTATTTTCAGATACCTTAAAGGGAAACCGAATCTTGGGTTATGGTATCCTTATGAAGGCAATTTTGAATTATATAGTTATTCTGATAGTGACTTTGGTGGGTGTGCTCTTGACAGGAAATCGACAACTGGTGGATGTCAATTTCTGGGTCCTAGACTTGTCTCTTGGCAATGCAAGAAGCAGACCAACGTTTCTGTATCCACAGCTGAAGCAGAGTATATCGCTGCATCTGCAGGATGTTCTCAAGTTTTGTGGTTACAAAACCAATTGCTTGACTACGGGTTTAACTTTCTCAAAACTCCTATTTACATAGACAATACTGCTGCTATGTTCATTACTGCTAATCCTGTTCAACACTCAAAAACCAAACATATCGAAATTCGATGTCACTTTTTAAGAGACAACTCTGAAAAAGGTTTAATAATTTTGATTAAAGTTCATACCGACAAACAACTGGCAGATCTTTTCACAAAATCGTTTTTGTTAGGACGGTTTGAATTTTTAATTCAATCCATAGGATTAATCAATCACGATTGATTCTATATTTTTCGAAAACAAAACAAATATCAGAAAAATATAAAAGCCAAAAATATAATAAGTTGATGTTAAGTATTGATTCCTTTGTCTTTTATCTTATTGTTTTGCATTGTGTGCTTGCATGAAAAAGAAAATAGAAAAGCAAAAACAAAATATAAAAAAAAGCAAAAAGAAAAGAAAATATCATGTCATAAGAATCTATATTGCACAAAGTGAGAAATGATAGTTACTCTAGACATTATTTGATACATCATTTTTAATAAAGACTGATGAATGTTAATTGAAGTGCCAGACAGCTCAGGCAATTAGACTGAAAAAGTAAGTTTCATTGTTGACAAACATAAACTTAATGATCTTTGTGTTAAGTTCCTTTGTTATACATGTCTAGATATATATCTTTTGATGCTTTGCTTGTGATGATAGTTGTGCATGATCGGGTAACGATGCAGTCTATTCAGTGTGATGAACCGCATCGTGAGCTTCTTTGTTGTGGTACCCACAGACCTGAAGTCTCACACGAAGTCTCTTTTGAGCTTCAAGGTGCAGCAAAAGATTCCCAAAGAAGGAACAAAAAGAGTCCCAAATGTGGACCATCACCAAACAAAAATTCCAAAAAGGAATTCAGAAGATTCCCAAGGGGAACGATAGGAAATGAAAAATTCCAAAATGGAATTAAAAAGAAGTCCCAAAGTGGACCAAATCCGTATAGAACCCAGATTCCACACTGTTTATGATTGTAAGTGACCAGGTTCTGTGCAATATGCATTCAGGTAGTGGTTGATAAGGAAATATGTTGACATATGTATACATGTGGGTCACATAAGTCATTCTAATCGAACCTTAAATATCATCATGATACTGAAAAAGTAAGTGTGTCAACTCGAGCTAATTGGTATGTTTTCATATCATCACTCAATCAAACATAAGTCAAATGTCTATTCAAAACTTGCAAAACATGTTCAGATAATGTGTGGTATGATCTCACTGTGATATTTTGATTCATTGCATTGCATATGTCTTTATTTTAATGTGTGTGCTTTGTGTGTGCAGGCATATGGAATCATTATTGACACATCGACATCCTTGTTAAACTTAAAAATTTCAAGAAATTTCAAGTTTAGGGGGAGAATAAATTGAAGAAAAAATATCTACAAAAATCCAAAAATATTTTTGAATAAGTGTTTTGAATGAACAAGATTATGTGGTATGAAAAGCAAAGGTATTGGATGTGTTAAAAACAAACCCAAGGTCTTGTGATGTGTTTTTCAGAAATTGCTTCGGGATATAAAAATGTTGGTTGTGCAAAAACAAAAACATTTTTGAAAAAGAAAAAGAAAAAGGATTTTAATTGGAATTAATTTTATTAACTTGTCTTATGTTGTTGATAATTAATGTGACAAATTCTTTTAAGGATATCTTGTCTAATTAATGTGTCGAGAATGTTTGCAGGTGCAATAAATGTCGTTGAAAAAGTCAACAGACAAGAAAAGTGAAGAAAATCGCTCAAGGATTGTAGTCGGGCAAAGAATATTAGAACACTATTTTACCGGGTAATGAACACACTGTTCAGCCGGGTAAAGGTGTGAGTCTGATATGAGCCGGGTGATTGAGAAAAAGAAGTGAAGCCGGGTGAAGATATTATGACTACTGTACAGCCGGGCAATGAACATGTCAAATACAGCCGGGTGAAGGTCATAGATATCTTCCGGGTGACAAAGTTGTGTCACTATACAGCCGGGTGAAGATATGTTGTCACTATACAGCCGGGTAAAAGAGTTTTTATCTTGCCGTGTAAGTGCATAATACTGTGTTGCCGGGTAATAGTGGAAGCAACTATGTTGCCGTGTGATGAAGAAAAATACTATGTTGCCGGTTGATGAAGAAGAAGCATGTCGGGTGAAAGAAGACAACTATGCTGCCGGGTGATGAGTAAAATCAAACAGGTGTAGTTGTTCCTAACCTTTACCCGTCACTACAGTGACTTACTCGTCTCTACAGTGTTTGACCCGTCAAGTGTTTTTCACATGTTATATGTTGACCCGTCATATGTTGTGACTTGTCTCACGTACTTGACCCGTCCCAACAGTACATGACCCGTCTCAACAGTGCATGACCCGTCAAGACTTATTGGGCTTTTTATGCTTACCCGTCCCAAAATGTTGACCCGACACCTCAAAGTTTGACCTAATTTTTAACCATATAAAAACCCGCCTCTTCACAAACACTTATCATTTTTCACTCACAAATTCACGCAAATCCTCTGCACACTAAATCGTTTGTTTATCATATTCAATCGTTGTTCTGTAACAAGTCTGATCGATTGAATAAGGTATTGTGTATGTGATTTGATCCTGATAAACCTGCAAATCGACCGATAAAATGAAAAACGATGATGAACAGTGTTTTTGATCACTGAATCGACACTTTGATTGTGTGTGTTAAAACCAAAATCGAATGTTGTTTTAAGTGTAAAATCTGTCGATCATTAACAATCAAACACTCATTTGCACCAAAATTCCTTAAAATCAACTGAATCAATCAAAATTGCTCTTAACTGTCAAAACCGCCATTGATGACCTGTTTGATGTTCTTAAATATTAACTTCAAAATGATGAAATATGTGTTAAAAGTGACAAATCCTTGTTAAAACTGAACTAATACATGTTAAATAACTTCATCTTATAAATGTCAAAATTATGTTCTTAAGTGCTAAACTGTTAAATTGAAAAATGTTGTATAATCATTAAAATTCAAAGTTGTTTTGACTAAAATGATGAAAATCAGTTTGTTAGATCAATTTAGGAGTTAAAATGATTATGTGAATGTTTTACTTTTTAACTGTTGTTCAAACACTTATGAAAATTTGAAATTTATTAATGAAGAATCTAACACATTTGTCTTGTTTGTGTTTGTTTTTGTTTTAACAGATGGAGAATCTAAAGTTTGAACCTAAGCACAATCTGGTGGCATGTTTAGATGTATCTATCCCTGAAACTGAAGGTTACAGAGATATGATCAGATTCATTAAGAGGACAAAGTATGTATATGCTATGTGTGCCAAGCCGGTCATATATGCAAGGTTGATAAAAAGTTTTTGGAGAACAGCCTTGAGAATAGATGAGGATGAAGTAGGAGCGAATGATGAGTTGACTATGGCTGAATGTCAAGAGTGTTTTGTTAATATGGGTCATCCACCTGTATTTCCAAAGTCACAGTTTGTTAGAGCCAGATTGGGAAAGAAATGGAAGCTGTTGTGTTATGTTGTCCAACAGTGCATGTCAAGGAGGAGTGCAGGTTTTGACAACTTCCCATCTAATAAAGCATCTCCGATTGTTGCTATAGCTGAGAACAAACCATTCAACATGTCGAAATGGATTATGAATGGGTTTATGTTTAATCTGGTAAAGGGCAAAAGATTTAAGTTTCTCATGTACCCGAGATTCTTGCAGTTGATGATAAATGTTGCTTATCCCATTATTAGAGAAGAAGGTGTTGTTGGAGGGATATTATATACTGAGGACATCAACGATCTATCTTATAGAAAGATGAGTATCGGGAATATGCCTAGTGTTGATCTATTTGACTATATGAGAGATATAGCAAATAATGAAGAAGATGTTGAAGGAGTTTATCATCATATTTCACACGGAGAGATTGTAAATCCTCAGGACCTGGTTGATGAGGTGCCTGATAATCTATTGGATGATGATGAGTATGCTGCTCGTCATGCAGAAGATGAAGAAGATGAAGATGAATCTGAAAATGATGATAATGGCAGTGATGGTGAAGAAAGTGATGATAATGGAGATGATGAAGATAGTGATGGTGAAAGTGAAAGTGATGGAGATGATGATGATGGTAATGATGGTGCTGAATCTGATTCAGAGGAGGCAGAGATTATTGAGGTAGCTGAACCAATGGAATTGAAGACAGAAAATGTTGAAGTTATTGAACAAGCTGTGATAGAAGAACCTATTGAGGTTACTTGTGTTGAAAAGGAGGTGGCAGTTGAAGTTGCTAAGCCTATCACAAAACAGTATGTTAGATCTCGAAGATCTAAATCTGTTGTTGAGAAAGTGTTGATTGAGCCTGAAAAGATAGATGTTGTTCAGATAGCTCAAGAAGTAATGGCCGAGGCTGAAACTATTGCACAGATAGTTGATGAAGCTGATGCTGGCATTACTGATCCTATTCCTGTTGATATACCCACCACATCATCCCCTGTTGCTGAAAACATTGAACAAATTTTGGAGTCTTCGCCAAAAATTGTTTCAAGTGTTGATGAGAATGAAGATAAGAAGAAAATAGTTGAGTTAGAAGAGATGGTGGCAAAACTCTTGGAAGTGAATGAACAGTTGAAAGCTTCAAATGATAGAAAGAAGAAAAGATTTGAAGAGTTTTGGACAATTCATAATCAGAATCTGAAAATTTTCAAAGAGTTGGATGCTGATCATGTTAAGTTGGCTGCTGAGCATGCAAAGTTGAAGGCTGATTATGAAAGTTTGAAGGAGGAACATGAAAATCTGAAGTATGATTACAAAGAGTTGAAGGCTGAATGCAATACTCTTGAAGCTGAAAAAGAAATGCTGGAGAAATGGCTAGAAGAAACACGATCAAAGAAATCCGGGTCCACATCAGATAAAGATTTTTCAGACGAAGTAATGGAAGTGACTGAAGCTACTCAGGAAGAAAAAGTGTATTATACTCGAGCACGTGGTACAACAAATGTGGGTATAAGGGTTGAAACTCCAATTGTTATTCCCGATGAAGCTGTTGCTGATTCTGTCAATACTGACAAAGCTGAGGGAAAAAGGAAGTTAGATGCTGTGCCAGAGATTATGGGTGATGAAAGTTGCAGTAAAAAGGCGAGATTGGAAGAAACAGTGCAGATTGAGCCGATTCAATCTGTGGTTGTAGTTGAAACTGAGGTAGTTGAGATAGCTAAGGCAGATGAAACTGTGATTGAAGCTAATGTTGATAAACCAGTTCAGATTGAGCCGATTCAATCTGAAGCTGTTATAGTTGAAGATGTGCCAGAAACTGTAACTGAAGAAGCAAGTCAGTTTGAGACGGTTCAAACTGACAATGCACCAATGATTGAGGCATTAGATGACTTGGATGATATTGATTTTACTGAATCTGAACCAGAAGCTGAGCCAGAAACTAATCCTGATCAAGAGATTCCAGATGATCTAGATCAAAGATTTGCTTATCTTGAGAAGATGAAGTACAATGCAGTTTATCTGAATGGGCTGACTGTGAGTCAAATAAACGAAGAGTATGAAAAATGTTTGGTAGCCCAAGATAAAGCCGCTGCTGATGAGAAGGAATTTATTGTTGAAATGGGTGAGTGGACACCGTTACAAGAAAGCTTGAACATTGAAGATTTACCTCCAACTGAGCTTTATCACCAAAATCCTGAAGAGATGTCAAGTAGGAATATGCGTGACTGGTTGAGCTCAAGGAATTATCCATATAGGACTCTGAAAAGGTTGAAACAAGAGTCGCTGAGGAAAATTGTTGTAAGTTTTATGAAGACGGAGAAGCTGTACAATCGCATGTTCTATCTTGATTACAACAACCCTCAATACCATGAATTGACAAAGAGATACAAAGTTCTCGGACCGAAGGAGATACCGGTGATGGCATTACCTGAGAATGCACATAAAAAGAGACATGAGTTGATGGACATGTTTCCCAGTGAAGTTAAGTCATACAACATACCTATGGATGTACGTGAATCATGGCACAAATCAGCCACAGCAGGTGACGTTGTGAGGTCACTGCTGAGCAAGGGTCAGTCGATTGCTGAACTTCTTGATTCAATGATCGTACCGGAAAAGTCCAAACAGGTAAAGATCATAGCGTGGAAATATGACGAAGTTTTTGATGCATTCATGATAAAAAGAGTTAATGGTTTATGTGATGTATACCATTACTACTCTAGCATCTTTAAGTCAGAAGTTCAAGACTTGAAAGAGTTGCACAAGCTTAGACTGATAAATCACACGCATGCTGAGCGGTGATAAATGTGCAATGTTACTGGATGCCGGGATAGCCAGATCACCGAAATACTTAGACTTCAGAGGCCAACAGGAGGACAGTGCATATGTTCAAGCGAAGAAACAAAGAAAGAAGAAGAAGTTGGTGGTTAGTGAGGATATGTATCTAGAGGAATTTTCTGATGAATATTTTGACAAGGTGACTAATCCGGGATTGAAAGTGATTGATGGGTCTCAAGCGACGAAGCCAATACTTAAAGTTTTCTACAACCAGGAAACTTTTGAGTTGAAGATTGTACGAAATTTAGATGATTGGGATAAAGATATGATCACTTTATTTAGTACTTTTGAGCTGAAGTTGTTGCATCCTTCATACATTGATTTCTTGAGAAGTTACAGAATGGAAAGATGTAAAGATAAACTGCTGAAGCTGATAGAAATTTGTTTGTGGTAATGATTGAAGTGATAGCTGCTGCATCAGAAAAGATCCGAGTAAGGAAGGCATTACTTAACTCTAATCTTGTGAAGGTTGATATTCCAGAGATAGAGTTTATGAGAGTGACGGCGAAGGGAACGTTGGAAGTGCAAGTCAAAGGGAAGGAAATGCCCTATGAATTTTACGCTAACATTGATTTTGCAGGTTTAAATCTTGATTCTCTGAGACGTATGAATGCCTGCCAAATCCTTACTAACGAGTCAAAGCCGAGACAAGCAAAGATAGCAGAAAAGTTCAAGTCTTGCATAGAAGAAGCACTGAAGGAACAAGAAGAATTCAAAGGAAGAGAACTGCTGGATGTCAAAGAAGAACCAGAAGATTGGTGAGAGAGACTGAAGTTGAAAAAGATGAAAACTATTGAAGATTTTGCTGAAGATTCAAAGATAAATCTTAGGGGGAGTACTGTTAGGGCTATTTCCTAGTTAAGATTTACTTTGTATTTGTTTATATATTTTATGTATAGTTTAGGGTCTATTTTGTTATATTCCTTAAACTTGTAATTGTTGCTTAAAAGCATGTAGTGAGAGAGTGTGAGGAGAGAGGCTAGATCACTATTCACGTTAGAGAGAGAACTAAGTGTGTGTGATTTATTTTCTCCTGCACTTGTACTACAAATCTGCTTTGATCTTCAATATACAAAAGAGAATTATTAGTATGAATTGTGTTAATGATTAAACTGTGTTTGTGTATGAATTATTCTGATCATTGAGCGATATTAACGATCCAATTGAACCTATCAATCTGGTTACTTACAGTCATAAAAAGTGTGGAATCTGGGTTCTAATCGAATTTGGTCCAATTTGGGACTTCTTTTGATTCCATTTTGGAATTTTTTTTCCTATCGTTCCCCTTGGGAATTTTCTGAATTCCTTTTTGTAATTTTTGTTTGGTGATGGTCCACATTTGGGACTCTTTTTGTTCCAACTTTGGGAATTTTTTGCTGCACCTTGAAGCTCAAAAGAGACTTCATGTGAGACTTCAGGTCTGTGGATACCACAACAAAGAAGCTCACGATGCGGTTCATCACACTGAATAGACTGCATCGTTACCCGATCAGGAACAATTATCATCACAAGCAATGTATCAAAAGATATATATCTAGACATGTATAACAAAGGAACTTAACACAAAGATCATTGAATTTAGATTTGTCAACAATGAACTTACTTTTTCAGTCTAATTGCCTGAGCTGTCTCGCACATCAATTAACATTCATCAGTCTTTATTATAAAATGATGTAACAAATAATGTCTAGTGTACTATCATTTCTCACTTCTTACAATATAGATTCTTATGACATGATATTTTCTTTTCTTTTTGCTTTTTATATTCTTTTTGTTTGCTTTTCTTTTTCATGCACACACACAATGCAAAACAATAAAGTAAAAGACAAAGGAATCAATATTTGACATCGACTTATTATAATTTTTGACTTTTATATTTTCTGATTTTTGTTTGATTTTTCAAAAATTAGAATTAATCATGATTGATTAACCCTATGGATTGAATTAAGAATTCAAACCGCCCTGACAAGAAAGATTTTGTGAAAAGATCTGCCAGTTGTTTATCGGTATGAACTTTAATCAAAATTATTAAACCTTTTTCAGAGTTGTCTCTGAGAAAATGATATCGAATTTCGATATGTTTGGTTTTGGAGTGTTGTACAGGATTAGCAGTAATGAACATAGCAGCAGTATTGTCTATGTAAATAGGAGTTTTGAGAAAGTTAAACCCGTAGTCAAGCAATTGATTTTGTAGCCACAAAACTTGAGAACATCCTGCAGATGCAGCGATATACTCTACTTCAGCTGTGGATACAGAAACGTTGGTCTGCTTTTTGCATTGCCAAGAAACAAGTCTAGGACCCAGAAATTGACATCCACCCGTAGTCGATTTCCTGTCAAGAGCACACCCACCAAAGTCACTATCAGAATAACTATATAATTCAAAATTGCCTTCATAAGGATACCATAACCCGAGATTCGGTTTCCCTTTAAGGTATCTGAAAATACGTTTAACAGCAACCAGGTGCGACTCTTTTGGATCAGACTGGTATCTGGCGCACACACATACAACATACATGATGTCTGGCTTTGATGCAGTAAGATACATTAGTGAACCAATCATTGATCTGTACAGTGTTTGATCAACGGATTTGCCTTTCGGATCTGGTTATATCTTGCAATTCACATCAGATGGCGTTCGAATAGTCTGACAATCCTGCATCTTGAACTTTTTCAGCAACTTCTCAACAAATTTTGATTGGTTGATAAAAATTCCGTCTGCTGATTGTTTCACTTGAAATCCGAGAAAGAAATTAATCTCCCCATTGAACTCATCTGAAATCTTGATTTCATGATTTCTTCAAACTCTTTGCACATGGACGGACTTGTTGATCCAAAGATGATATCATCCACATACACTTGAACACATAGAAGATCTTCATTTTCCTGCTTCATGAATAAAGTAGGATCAATCTGACCTCTTGAAAAACCATGTTCTAGCAAATGTTTAGATAACGTCTCATACCAAATCCTTGGGGCTTGATGTAGACCATATAAAGCTTTGCTCAATTTGTATACACGATGTGGATACTCAGGATCCTCAAAACCTGGAGGTTGTCTGACGTACACATCATCGGTAATTGGTCCATACAGAAAAGCGCCTTTAACATCCATTTGGAACACTTTGAACTTCATGAAAGAGGCATAGGCAAGAAAAACGCGAATAGCTTCAAGTCGAGCGACCGGAGCAAACACTTCTTCATAGTCAATACCTTCTTCCTGAGTGTAACCTTGTGCAATAAGTCTGGCTTTATTTCTGACCACAATGCCACGATCGTCTGGCTTGTTCTTGTACAACCATCTTGTACCAATCGCATTTTCTCCTTCAGGTAAGTCCACTAATTTCCAAACTTCTTGTTTGCGAAACTGAAGTAACTCCTCTTGCATTGCTTCAATCCAACTGTTATCTTGTAGCGCCTCTGAAATGTTCTTTGGTACCACTTGAGAAAGAAAACATGAATAAAGACAAATGTTTGCATGCTCAGTTTGACTTCTTGTTGTTCGCTGATTCAAGGGCCTAATAATTTGAGAGACAGGATGTTTCTTATGAATTCGATGAGTTGGTATAACGTCACCTTGCACTTGACTCTCCAGATTAGACTGATTCAGATTCGGTAGATCTTGTAGAATTGTAGAAGTATGCGGAGTGAAATTAGGAACTTGATCCGGTGAATTGATGAAGTAGTCAAATGATTCTGGAACAACTTCAACATTCGGATCTGATGATGGTTGATTGTGAACAGATCGACCATCATTAGGAGAAACTTGCGGATTCACATCATCACCAAGAATGTTTGATTCTTGATCTTCTTGAGAATCAGATGGACCCGGAGCTTGATTGGATATGACATGATCAGGATTATGAAATGACATGAATGGATACTCAGAATTGATATTGCTATCATCGTCATTATCAGAATCATCGCTAAAGCATCCCAAGTCTCCTGATTCTTTGGTCGATTTTCCTGAAAAATCAAATAAGTTAGAATTGAAAGATTTTGATAACGAATCTAAATCAAATAACCATTCGGGACCATGAGCCACTAACGGAAATGAATTTTCTAAAAACTTAACGTTAATAGTTTCAATAACAGTGTTAGTTTTGCTATTAAAAACTCGATAAGCTTTTGAAACAGACGAGTAACCAAGAAAAAATCCATCGTCAGATTTTGACTCAAACTTTCCGAGATGATCACTTAGATTCAGAATCGATACAGGACAACCAAATGCTTTCAAGTAAGAAATATTCGGTTTTCTTCCAAATAACAACTCATAAGATGTTTTCTGTTTATCCTGAACCAATAATGTCCTGTTTTGTACAAAGCAAGCATTAGCAATAGCTTCGTCCCAGAAAGTGATAGGGATTTTGGCATCTACAAGCATGGATCTTGCTGCTTCAATCAGTGTCCGATTTTTCCGTACCGCAACCCCGTTTTGTTGAGGCGTTCTTGGAGCACTGAATTGTCGAGCAATTCCTTTTTCTGCACAAAACAAATCAACATTAGCGTTCTTAAATTCGGTTCCATTATCACTTCTTAAAATTTTCACTTTGCAATCCAACTGATTTTCAGCTTTGATAATAAATTCTTTTAACAACTCAGCAGTTTCAGATTTAACATGCAAAAAATAAACCCAGAAAATCTAGTGAAATCGTCAATGATGACAAAACAATAAGACTTCTTTCCGATGCTTTGAACATTTGTTGGTCCGAAAAGATCCATATGTAGCATCTGAGGGCTTTGAGATAGAGTTTTCTTGCTTGGACTTAAAAGACATTCTGTGCTGTTTTCCTTTCAAACATGCTGGACATAAATCAGTTGTGGAGAATTTCTTTGACGGTATTCCCACAGCATGATTTCCAGTCACCAATCGGTTCATGTTTCTGAAGTTTGAATGGCCCAGCCGTCTATGCCAAAGCTGACTCTCATCATTTGAAGCATGTGCAATAAGACAGGTAGTTTCGGTTTCAGCATCAATCTGCGACATATCAAGCTTGTATACATCACGATCTCTTGGAGCTTTAACCACCACCCATTCATTTTCAATCTTCAAACCTGGTTTGAGTATGTAACAGAAAGAATCATCAAATAAGGTTGAATAAGATTTATCACAAATTTGAGATACACTTAGCAAGTTAAAGTTCAACTGTGCACAGTAGTTGACTTTATCAAAGCTAATGACCCCATTTGATACGGTTCCTTCTCCAGTTATTTTGCCACCAGCATCTCCTCCAAACGTAACATGTGTACCATTCTTTAGCTTGAAATCTTGAAGCAAGGCATGGTTGCCTGTCATATGCCGGCTACACCCAATATCAACAAACCATGAGTTGATAGGTCTTCAAGGGCGTACCTGCATTTCAACAATCACTTAGTTACTTTGGTCAACCCATGTGACATCTGCCCCAAACCCGATACCGAATTCCGATTCGAACTCGAACCCGTTGTTTTAATTCTACTTATTTGTAATTAAAGTCATCAAGTTGTAACGCTTCGTTTGTTAATAACAAGAATAGTTCGGATTAAATTTGAAATTAAAAGAGATTTATAAATATATCAAAGTTAATTAAAGAAGAGTCAAGAAAATAACAATTTAACGTCCACAAAAACTTAAATATACAAAAGCGTCAGTTATATAAAACGTTACGAGTTAGTATGGTTAATTGGTTAGTTAAAATAAATGATTTATTAACTTTGTGCTAAAATTGTCAATTATTAAACTTAAATTGAAACTTATATGCAAACTGTAATCAACTCCAACCTTCAAGGGCCAAACATGAAAAAAAGAACCCAAACCAAATTTCCCCCCTGTGCTGCCTCGTTTTTCCGGCAGAAGCGCCGGCAGCTCCGGCCGAGCTCCGGCAAGCATACAATTGGCGTTTCCTTTGTGTTTTGGTCAAATTAAGTTTATGTAACATGTCGCTAAGGGAGTTTCGAACTCATTATCAACACCTAAACATCATATAATCAACCTAATCGTTGTTTAAATCGGTGTTATAAACCGGAGCTCAAAACCCAAAATCCAAATCATTGAAAAATCCGTTTCAATCCATAACGACGCATCCAAATCGTTCATGCCATTGAATAGAAACCGTCCATATATTTTAATTGTAATTAAAACACCAAATTAATTACCAAATCAATTCACTTTGCACGCAATCAATCTCAAACCCGTTCATACGTTTCTAAACGAAATCAATCCAATTAACTCAGTAAAAACACTCCTAATCGACCACTAAATCGCCCTGGCAGGTCAATTCTATCAAAAACTCAAGAAATCACAGTCACATCTTCATCCTCTTCAAAACCTGCAAGTCGCAAATCAAGAATCAAAACGTTGTTTTCATCCGAAATTCTGTTGGGGCTTTCATTCATCATGTCTCAAAGAGTAAATCTGGAGTTTTAATTGAAGTTTGACATTCTCTAGATTCAAGTTTGCATCCTTCACAGTCGTGTTCTTGTTCATCATCACATCGATCCAATTTTTCACCAAGCTAGTAAGTGTTGCATATTAAAATGTTCATTATCGTGTGTAGATTCTAACCCCACTGTCAATTTCACTCTGGATTTCTCCAATCTTGCGATTATGTGTTCTAGGGTTCATATGGAATTGGGGTTTTGTTTTAAAAGTATTAAAATCATTTTCGGTCTAGTTTAAAACAATAATGAGTTGCAGCGTGTTTGGTTTATGTATGATGCTGTGACAGTGGAGACCAGGGTTCGAATCTGGTCTCCACCTTTTTACTTTTTGGCTATTTTTGAATATTTCCATATTACAATACTTATTTAAAATCAATTAGTCACATATTTTAAACTCAAAAATAATTATAAACCTTATTTTCTAAGAAGGCTATTTTATAAAGTTTGTAAAGAGTTAAGCGTTTTATAAAAAAATGTAATATATATATAACACTTAGCGTTATAAAACATAAACCTTTCTAAAAATACTAGTTGCACTTTAACGTAAATTTTGTCATGAACATAATAAACTTTTATGAAATTGAATCACAAAGTGTATTTATTTTCTAACTAACTGTCATTATTTATAAAAAAATATAATGTCAATACCATTACTATTATTTTATGAATAAATGAGTATACATATACTTATAGGCGTGTAACGGGAAAACCTCAAATCCAAACCCTAGAATTACAATCTTCTTAGACTCTTATTGTTTCTATTCAAGGTTACTATACTAAGTTAGGATTGTCGTTTAATTAGGTGATTCTAATATTTTGACGATCCTCGTTTCAATTCAGACTATTTACTATTTGTTCCGTGCCCGAGTTTCAAGGTGAGTAAACTCACTCCCCTTTTTCCATTTTACTATTTTGGGGCTGAAATATGTCTTTTACTATATTGCGTTTTCTATTCGTTTTCTAAAAGAGATCATACAAATATGTTAATCTGGTTCGCGGCTTGATGCAATCTTATGTGTTAGTTAAAAGTAGTTTTATTGCTTGGTAATCCCACCGGTACAATGTTAGCGCTAATGGTTTGACAAACCCACCTGCTTGTACAACATCGATAGGTGATTTAAACCCGGCCTTTCTAATTCCATGTTTACTATGTCGAGATGCTATGTTGCTATACTATGTTGCTATGCTATGATGCTATACTATGCCATGTCCCTAAATTGCTAAATGATGACTTATATATCGAGACGGTAAACGACGGTTATTAAAAGTTATCATTATTACATGAGTGGTTCTCATGACAAATGGCTAAACGAGATACTATGGTTTCTATTGTGGTTGGTGTGCTATTCTATTCTAGGGGTCCTGGTAGGGTGATATTACGAAATTACTATACATGTGGGATTGCGTAGCATATCTTGTTGATCTCGGTTTTCAATACTATTACTATTCAATTTGGGTTTTACTCACTAGCTTGTGTAGCTAACTTTATTCTCACATATTTCAGGTGATGCTTCGATATTGTTTTGATGCTTTTGCCAAGACATAGGATTGCCTTGGACCTAGTTAAATAATAAAGACGATTGCAATTATTGTTTCTGTTTTATTACTTTTGTCGTTACTATTTAAGACTCACGTTCCAAATGCATTAATCATTATTTGGTTTAATAAGTAAATACCATGTGCTTTGTTTACTATTGATATCCAATTCCAATGACAGCCCGGTGTTTTCCGCCACCGGGCGGGGTGTCACAACCCAGGCCCACATGGTCTTGGGTTTTCCGAATCTATCTGCAACAGTAACTTGTTGATAATGAAGATTTTGAAAATTTGTTTCATTTGAGAGATTTGGTTGAAAACTGTTTCGCCCAACGGCTTGATTTGTTTGCTTTCTTCTTAAAGCAATGAACCTTTCCTCTAACTTAGGATCAAGGTTATTTTCAAATTTTTGATTTCTCACCATCAAAGCTCTTGGTTTAAAACTGTTAACCTGCACATTTCTTGGTGAAAAGTTATTAAAACCAGAATTGTTTCGTTTGAAAGTTCTAAAATCAGGAGAATGACTTTGATTAAGATTTCGAAAACCAAATGATTGATTTCTTTGAAAATTTGAAAACGGAGTCATTTCTCTTGATGAGTTTTTCCGAAAGAAACAATCTTTTGTGTCATGATTTCTCCTTTCACAAATATCATAGAATTTGTTATAGAAACATTCTTCTGAAGAATGATTTCTTTTGTCACAGTAACTGCAGTACCTGTTAAAGAAACATTCAGCAGTAACATGATTATAACGATCACAAATCTCACAATGTTTCTTGCTAATCCTAAAGAGCCGATTGTTAACTTTTGATGTTGAACCCACTCGTGATTCATTATCAGTTTTGTTCGGTTTTAGATTAACTTGATTCTTTTGTGGAGATTTTGATTGTGATTTTGCTTGCTTGGGAACTTGGTTCGATTTTAAACCATCTTGTTTGGTTACATTCTTTGGTTCAATTCTTTTATCATTGACAGCGGAAGACTTAGGACCTGAACCTGTTTTCAGACCAGAGTTAGATTTGATTGAAGAATTGATTTGGTTACCATAAGATCCGTTCATATCGAATGTTCCTGCAGACACAAACTTAATGGTTTTACCTTTTGACACTTTCTTCTTGACATGTTTGACATTGTTAGTTTTAACAGTTTGAGCTTTGGTGTTGTCATTCGATTTTATGACACTTTTACCTTTTGACTGTTTTGTTTCAGATTGATTGGTTTTTGATTTTAATTTCTGCATCTTTGCATTTGAAACTTCAGTCTTTTTCACTTCTTGCTTCTTGATCAGTTGATCAGCAACTTTCGCCTTCTGTTCATTCTTCCATCTGATGTATTCAGGATCATTGTATCCTGAAAATTCAGCTTCATCCTTCACCTTTTCTTCTGGCTTGGGATTCAGTTCAGGATATTCAACAAGTTGAATCAGAACAGGCTCTGATTTGTTGCTAGCTTCATCATCAGCTGCAGTCGTCACAACATTATCTTCTTTCAAACTTTCAATCAACACTTCAGATCCTTCGGATTCGGATTTACTTCTTTGAATTTCTTTGAATTTTCATTCATTTTCAGGTGAATGATCAAATTCATTGAAGTTTTCAGGTAAAGTTTGTGTAATTGATTTAGGCATTGGTTCATGAGTGAAACCCAACCCTTGTTTGTTTTTGTTACCTCTTTCACTCATAAGTTGTCTCACCATTGTTTTACAACTTTTAACCTTTGTTAATTCAACTTGAGTGACTGCATGAGCAACTTTTTCTTGTTCAAAGTTCTTTGTCATTTCTTCAAGTTGTTTTGTTACAAGTTCCAAATCCTTTAAGGTTTTGTTCCATGATTCCTTAAGTGACAATATCTTCTCATCAGCAATTTTGTGATCAATTTTAAGTTGTTCATAAATTTTCTCATGTTTGCTTAATTTGTCACCAATTTTAAAAGAATGAGTTCGATAATGTTCTACTTGTTGAATGCATTGTTCAGAACATAACCTTTCTTTCACATCAATAGGCAAAGGAACATAGTTAGGGGGTAATTCGATACTAACCTTTGGTTGTTCAGCAGATGATGAAGACTCATTGGATGTAGCCATTAATGCAATTTCTGGTTCAGATTCTTCAACAGGATCTGCCTTTGCACTCCAGTCATATTCCTCAGAATCTTCACTCATAGTATCAGACACTTTACCATCCCCTTCTTCAGACCAATCTTCCTCAATTTCACAAACCAGTGCCAAAAGTCAGTCAAGCAAGAAGGAAGGCAGGATTAGCTTTCAAGCAGTCTTCAAGCATGACATTCAAGCCAGTCTGCTTCGGAGAATCTGATTCTGATGTAAGATCAGATGTAAACTGTTCTGCATAAGCACTGCAGTCATATCCGTCTTTTACACTAACCACCAGTGCTTTTGTCTGATCTTCTGGCTTCTTGCCTTCGTCTTTCAGTTCTTGCATGGGAAGACTTTGATATGGTCTCTGCATGAAACGTTGATTCCTATGTTGATAGCTTGAAGACTGTTGCGAGCTTTGACCTTGACCTTGATTCTGTCCACTTGAACTAGTTTGATCATTGTAGTTCTGATTCTTAGGAGCCTTGCATTCCCTTGAAAAGTGACCATAGCAGTTACAGTTGAAACATCTGGCCTTTGATTTGTCAAAACCAACTGTCTTGTTTGCATGTGGCTTGTAACTTCGGTTAACATATGCATGTTTCTGTGTTCGATATGCAACCATCACCATTTGCCAGTTCAAATTCATTTCCTCAACATCGTCAGGTTCCATCTCAAATAGATCTTGAAGCACAACGTCCATTTGACTCAAGTGACTTCCTTGATATGCTTGAAAGCTTGCCATAAATGTTGTAAATGCACCTTTTGTCTCATCGTCTTGTAACAAGATGTTCATCACATCTTTTACATTGGCTTGAACAGTATTACTCTGTTTTTCTGATTGATTTTTCACATTCTGACTTTGACTTTGAGCTCTTGGTGGAGATTGAGGTTGAGAATAAGTTGGTGAGTTTGGAATGTATGACGAATCAGTAAAAAAGCTTGCACCAACAAATAAATCACTCTCATCATCAGTTTTAGCAGCATCTTGTGCTAAAAAAGCATTCTCCACGGTATTGGAAGGATTCACCACAAACTTGTATTATGCGTGAGAACCAGATCTATCAGAGTTTCTTGAACTTTCATCAATTTCTACTTCTTCAATCTTGGCAATGAGAAGATCTAAGTCCATTGGAAACTTTTCAGTATGCTTCAGTAGAGTCACAGTCTGTTTCCATGAAGATGGAAGAACACACAATAGTCTGTCATTCAGATCTTGAAGTTCTGTTTTTGCACCAACATTTGTCATCTCAGTAATTAGATGCACAAATCTATTCATCATCTGGTGTACAGATTCTCCAGGAATATGTTCAAAGAACTCCAATTGTCTCTTCAATTTCTGTTTCTTCAGAGTTCTCAACTGTTCTCCTCCTTCACAGATTGATTTTAAAGCCTTGAACATTGTATAGCCAGTTTGATAAGCATCCAATCTTGACAAAACTTGTAGTGGCAATCCCTTACACATCAAAGAGTAAGCTTTACTATCATTCATGACCTTTCGTAAGTCTTCAGCTGATAGATTATCTTCTGGATATGGTTCAGTAGAGTCTTTGGTGTAGGTACTTGCACTATCAGGAGCAGTTTGTGTTAGGATGTGAGGACCCTTATCAATTGACTTCCAAAGATCATTGTCAATCGAGAAAAGATGATGCTTTAATCTGATTGTCCAATTCTTGAAATCTGCACGGTTGACAAGTCTAGGAACACGGTTATCAGAATCATCATTAGGTGCCATTTTTTTTAAAGTTTTTAAAGAAAATATTTTTGGTTTTTGTTGATTTTTGAAAAGAAACAATTTAAATTGAAAACTAAAAGCAAGTAAATAATCACAAGATAAGATAACAAGGTTTGAAACAACTAAAATTGAGTCACACGGCTGAACAGTGAAAATTCTTCTTCACCCGGCTGAACAGTAGCTTTTCTTCTTCACCCGGCTGAGAATGTTCTTCACCCGTCTAAACAATTACGCGGCTCAACAGTTGTAAATCTCTAACACTTGAAATCTTCACCCGGCAAGATTGTTACCCGGCAGAACAGTTACACGGCAAGCAGAAATAACTTGACACGGCAAACAACTTGACCCGGCAAGAAGACAAATATTCACCCGGCTAAACAGTTATCAACACTTCACCCGGCAGATCTTGACACGACTTGAAAGTGTTAATCACCCGGCTAAATAGTAACAAGTTGATCCGGCTGTTATGTTTATCACCCGGCTGAACAGTACTTTACCCGTCTGAACAGTTCTTCACACGACTAAATAGTATACTCACCCGGCACAACAGTACACATATTTTTACTTGCAATTCTTCACCCGTCTAGACAAAAACTCTTCACACGGCTGCACAGGACCTAATTTGTTCACAAATTTAAGTCCAAAGGAATTTGTCTAAGTCAAAATTATCACCCGGCTAGTTAATCTTCAACCAGTTCATCCTGTTCATCATCTTCGTCAAACGAATTTTTCTGATTTTAACAAAAACTTGTCCAATTCCTTCAAAAATCACACTCAATCAGTGAAATGGTTCGATTATCAATCCCTAATCTCAATCAATCCAAAACATGATCAAATTTTGATGAATTTGAGCAAATTTTGATCGAACAGTGAATTTTCTCTTCCTTCTTAATTCCTCAGATCTGATGATAATCTGATGGAATTTGCACAATTGTTGAGAATTAGAAGTGATTGCGATGATCAATCACAGCTAAAAACAACAACAATTCATTCAGATCATGATTTTGAGCAATATTCTCGTGTTTTTGCTTGATGAATAGCGAAGAACACAATACCAAAAGCTCTGATACCAATTGATAGGTTCAATTGGATCGATATCACTCAATGATTAGAATGAAATAAGCACACAAACACAGTTCAATCAGCAACACAATTCATTACTTAATAATTCTCTTTGTATTGATGATCAAAGCAAAGTTGTAGTACAAAATGCAGGAGAATGTAAATCACACACAGTTAACTCTCTCTCTAACGTGTAATGCAATCTAGACTCTCTCTCTAACATTCTCCTACTACATGCTTTATGCAACAATACATTTAGGAAAAATACAAAATAGACCCTAAACTATACAAAATGTATAAACAAAGTACAAAGTAAATCTTAAACATAAATAAGCCCTAACATTAATGAAGAAAATAATTATTATTATTATAGTAATAATAGTAATAATGATAATGATAATAGTATTAGAAGTAAATAATAATATTGGTATAATTAATGATAAATATTTTGTATTGGCTAAAATAGTTAATTAATCAATCTATAAACTTTATAGATTTAACGGACTATATATATATATATATATATATATATATATATATATATATATATATATATATATATATATATATATATATATATATATATATATATATATATATATATATATATATATATATATATATATATATATATATATATATATATATATATATATATATAGGGGATGGCTAGAATGAAAACCCATGCATATTGAAAAAACCCTAGAAACCCAATTATAACCATTGATCTTGTAAGATCTATGGTTGTGATTGATTGTAGCTTTTGATCAAATATTTTAATTATATAAAGTACAAAAAGGGTATTTAGGGAAATTACTTTTCTTTTTTTCTCTCTCTCAAGTACCACATCACTTAATCACTTTTCATATTCTCTCTCCTACTTTATAATTTCTCTCTCCTACTTTTTTTATTTCAATGACATTAGCTGATACGTTTATTACACATTGTTACACTAGTTGATAGGTTTGTTACATCTTGTTACATATTAACAAAAATGAATGGACTACGTGTCACTCAAGACATGTTACGTTTGTTACATCATGTTACACATGTTACAACGTGATACATATTATATAAAAACAAAACTCCATGGATTACGTTTGTTACATCTTGTTACATATGTTACAACGTGATACATATTTTATTAAAAACTGAAGGATTACGTTTGTTACATCGTGTTACATATATTTTAAAAAACAAAACTGTATGGATTACGTTTGTTACATAGTGTTACATAGTTTCAATCATGCTTCATACATGCTTCGTTTCTTGATTATCTCTTCATCTTTGATACAAAAGTTCATTTACCTACAAAAAAGAACTAGATGGATTAAGTGCCAATCCGACAAGTTACATATGTTACATCGTATTACATATTTTATTACATCATGTTACATATTTGGATCTTTAAAAAAATCAAAGTTACATATGTTACATCGTATACATATTTGAATAAAAAAAACAAAGCTACATATTGTTACATACTTAACTTAAATTTAAAAAAACAATAAAACAAAATCACATAAGTTACATATTGTTACATAAAAACCGTTACATATGCCCTTAATATATACATCACAATTTCAATTTATTACATAGTTCTAAATATCAAAACTATATGGATTAAAGTGTAAGTCCAGACATGTTACATCATTTTACATAATTTTTTGTTATATCGTGTTACATATTATATAAAAACAAAACTCCATGGATTACGTTTGTTACATCGTGTTACATTTTTTTTAAAACAGAACTTAATGAATTACGTTTGTTACATCTTGTTACATATTTTTTTAAAAACAAAACTGAATGAATTAACGTTCACTCCAGACATGTTACATGTGTTACATCGTGTTACATATTATATTAAAATTGATAAAAAAAAACTACATGTGAGTTCATACATAGTGTTGCATAGTTTCAATCATGCTTCATACATGCTTCGGTTCTTGATAAAATCTGTAACACTACGTCTGAACTAACATGTAAATTTTTTCAGTTTTTAATAAAATATGCAACACAATGTAACATATATAACATTACGTTTGAACAAACGTAATTTTTTTTTCAGATTTAATAGAATGTGTAACATGATGTAACATGTCTGAATTGACACAATCCATCCAGTTTTGTTTTTAATAAAATATGTAACACAATGTAACATAACGTCTTTGGTTGCCAAAGTGATAAAAGATGAGACCGTTGCCAAAGTGATAAACATTTGTTAATATTTTAACTTTTTAAGTTTCAAAACAAAGTCACCGTTTGGAAGCAAAAACTAATCTTGTAAAAAAAAGACATTTTGTATAATAAAATATACAAAAAGTATGTCTAAGGGGTATGGGAGTTGTACAAAATCCACGCATGTAAATGAAAACATAGTGTTACATCGTGTTACATATGTTACATATATGAGTCTAAAAAAATAAATATATATTACATAGTGTGACATATTTAACTGAAACTTTAAAAACCAATTAAACAAAGTTACGTATATGTTAAATATTGTTACATATTTTATTAAAAGTTGGAAAGCAGTACATGTCAATTCAGATGTAGTGTTACACATGTTACATCGTGAAACCATTTGAAAAAAAAATATGTTACATCGTGTTACATAACTTATAAAAAAATTAAAACTAGCTTACTTAGTAATTATATAAAAACTTAATTTATATAACAGCCGATTATTTGTTTTAAAAAAAACTAAAGAAAGCAACAATTATTGAAAGGAAAATGAAAACATACAGCAGCATTGATGAGCGCAAATAAGGAAAGAAAGTAAAAGAAGATGAGTACAAATTATTGCTGCTACTTCTTCTCCACAATAAGTAATTACTGCTGCTACTTCTTCTTTTCCACCATGACTGCTGCTGCTTCTTCTTCTCAGTAACCATGACCAAAATAAACCATATCTACTCTCTCCTCTCCCACTTTCTTCTCTTCCGATACAAAAAATGAAGTTGTGGCTGCGTTAGACGAAGAAGAATCATAACCCTTTTCGGCAACGTTTCAAATCACCACTTCAACAACAGTTTAAAATACATGGCATATATGAGCAACAAAAGTGATAACAGCGGCGACGAGTTGATGACGTGACGGTTTTGGTGGTCCAGATCTCAGATCTGCAACTAAACTTCGATGGCATCTTCAACCTTCAAATCTTGATAAAACAACGAACACACAATTGTTGCATATTTCATTAGCACCGTTGTTGCAGATCTGAGTGTCGTTGTTGCAGATCTGAGTGTCGTTGTTGCAGTTGATTTGACGGAAAACGAACACCCACAAACATGACATCTTGAACACAACGGCGGTGCCCCATTTCTCTCAAATCACGACATCGGCAGTTGATTTGACGGAAAACACAACGGTGATGCCTCGTTTATCTCAAATCACCACCACTGACGATGTACCTTCTTTTTTGTTAGCATGCATCGTTTGCGGTGACCCACCAACGATCGAAATCGCTTCACATATTAGTGTGATATTAGATCTACCTTTCAAATTAAAAAAAAATTGTAAAGGGAGAGAGTTTGAAAATTCTGTATCATTTGAATGATGAAAGATGTGAGGAAATGGAAGTAATGGGGAGTAATATAGTACAATGGTGATGGATGATATGGTTATGTCAGGTTGGTGTAAGAATGGTTAACAAGTAAAAGGTCAAATATGCCCTTAAGGGTAAAAGACAAATAATAAGAAATATGTGGATGTGGCACATTAAGATCCACATGATCAAGTTTTCAGGGTTTTTTCAATAAAAGGGGGTTTCTGATTTATACATCTCCTATATATATATATATATATATATATATATATATATATATATATATATATATAGAGAGAGAGAGAGAGAGAGAGAGAGAGAGAATGCACAAATAGTTAAGTTACTAGACTATTTAAAAAAGAAAGAAAAAGAACAAGGAATAGAATTTGATTAGTTGGTATTCAAAATATACGATTCAAGTATTCAAGTCGAGAAAGAGATGGTTGAATAAAAAAATTTTGTTTAAAGTTCTATTTTTGTCAGAGGGCAATATGAATGTTCTATCATGTTCCATCAACACACTAAATGGGTTATACGATCTATCCGGTGTGGAAGTAGGCCAACATTTTTATTTGAAAATTGGGGGTGGGCGAAGGTCATAATTCGCAGGAACATTCTATAGTCTTAATAAGAGGAGGTAGAGTGAAAGATCCGCCAGGTGTGAAATCCCATTGTATTCGAGGAGTCAAGGATTTGTTGGGAATTCCGGATCGAAGAAAAAGGAGATCAAAATATGGTGTAGAAAAACCAAAATAAAATCTGTAAGTATTAGATTTAAAATAAATAAATATTAAAAACTCCATATTGTAAAATAAATAAATGTGTTTTATAAGTCTTATACACTTGACTTTATTTTTATACTTCCTTTTAAAAACATTTCATACGACCTTTCTTACAACAATCTATAAATCAATAAATAAATGATAAAGTTAAATTAATGTATAATAAAAGAGATTTAGTAAACTTGAGAAAAGTAGAATTTGTTAAAAAATATATATAGTTCAGGCGAGTTTCGAACCCTTGATCTTCCCCTAAACACAAACATAACTTAACCACCAGACCAGATCCCTTTTGTTGTTTTCATTTGAAACCCAAAGTTTTTAAAACGTACTTATCTATTAAACCCAAATCCTACAAAATCCTAGAACTATAATTCATCAAAACAGTTTACGAATCAATGCTGAAACTGAAATTGATCATTGTGTTAACGATCTACAACATGAAACAAGGTCAGAGATCGTTTAATTACCTGATTTGAAAATGATTTGATAGCGAAATTAAGAGGGATGAAGCTTGATCAAGATAGAAATCAAAGACGATCCAGCAACAACGATATGATTGAATTGATGATGCAGAAACAATCTTCGGTGATAGGTGATCAAAAACCCCAAGTTAATTGCAGATTATAATAGCGATGCAAAAGTGACGACGAAGAACATAAATCAATTTGTCTGTGTGTGTATTAAATGTGAAATTGGAGTCGCAGAAAGTTGACGTGAAGTCATAGGAGGGTTTTGGTTGATTTATATTGAACTGAATCAAGATCAAACGATATGAACGAGGTCGAGTGGGTTTCGGATTTGGATGAACAAATTTGAACTGATTTTGTAAGAACTTTATCAATTAGATTCGTTTATCATGCTGCAACTAATCGTAGGTTTGTTTTGGATTAGACTTGTTCGAGTTCTATAAGGATTTTCATTGGTTTGTTTTGGATTAGACTTGTTCGAGTTCTATAAGGATTTTCATTGGTTATGAAATTTCCGGTTGCCGATGATAATGGGTTTTGATTTGGATTGTGATAACATCATGTATCGAGTCGTTATAGATCATTACCATGTTCGAAACTCGTAGATAGGTGATAAGGATGGATTAATTGGGTTCAAATGAGGCAAATTTGGTGTTTTGGGTCTTCACCGGAGCTTCGCCGGACTCACCGGAGTTGCTGGCCGGAAAAACGGGGTGGGGGTTGGTTTAAAAGAATGCTACACTTTAACCCTTATAGTTTGGGTTAGTGTATGGTTTAGTTTAAAAGTTTAGAATGTGTTTCATTATTTACACATCTAACCCTTAAAGTTAGTTTTGTTATTTTACTTAACTAACCAAACTAACTTAAGTAAATTTCTAAAACTTTACTAACTTTATATAATTGTTTGTATTTCCTTTAATAACATTTATAATTTATAGGGCTAACTTTACGTTTTATAAATTTAATATCTTAGGAACAAATATGAGTTAAAATTGTTAATTAATGTTTGAGTTAAATAACTACAAACAATGAAGATAATGAAATGGGTCGGATTCGGATTTGAATTGGGTTTGATTCAGGGCAAATGTTACAGTCACCCCTCCTTTAGGAAATTTCATCTCGAAATTTGATTAACGTTAGTTTCGATAATGCTTATGATGAATCGAATAGAATTTAATGAGGTAATTGTTAAAGATTTGATTTCTTCAGTTTGTTCAAACTTATTGAGTATCGTTTATGTAATATAGTTCCCGTTGTAAGGAGGTTAGGTGAGCTATTTTGAAAAGAGGTTCGAATAATTGATTGATAGATACTCATGCCCCCAATGGAATTGAACTCGACTTGATCCATAGATTCAATAAATGAACAGATTATGATAATGAAGGAGGAGCAATGAACAAAAGAATCAGGTGAACAAACATGATTAATAAAGTAATTAATGATCAAACTGAATAATATGAATAGCATGTGGCACATCTTCAAAAAATGTCCATGATGATGCGTTTTCCATTATAGATGTACTAACGTTATCTAGCTCCCTCGAGTTGAACAAGAATACGTCAACCTCGAGAAGTTGCATCACCAACGTGAGTGCTAGGAAAAACGTGAATAATGATCCATGAAGGATGCAAGGGAAAAACGTTGTTAAGCTTAAATTGCAATTGGTTAAAGTCCAGAAGTTACACAAACTTCACCGGACATAAGTAACACTTCATTTGACGATGTGATAAGTGTACTTATATATAGGATGTACCAGCGGCGTATCCACCATGCCCTTATAACACTACATTTGTCGTGTTGATCGAAAGCATACGACAAGGTTTACATTGATTTCCATGCACAAACTATTGTAATTCCGTGTGCACACGTAATTACACTAATCGTTGCATGGTCCGCATTGCTCATCTTGCCATGCACGGGCCTAGGGACATAAAGCTTTCACAACACATACGACAATGCACATAGATAAAGAAATTATCCTAAAACCAAGACATAATTAAAGATAAATTCACAACGATCAAGTTAGTCGATTTGCATTGACCAACTGGGGGCACTGATTACGTAAGTGATGCGGGTCACCACATTGAAAACAAGCACGATCTTGAGTGATAGCAGGAGGAGGTTGGACCACAACTGGGTTAACCGGAGCCTTTGGAGCTGATATACAAAGGTTGAAAGTATGACCATAACGTCCATAATTTGTGCACTGACGACAAGGATGATGAGCAACATGATGATATTTGCAAGTGTTGCACTGCGGGTGGGGTACAGTGTAAAGTTTCTTAGCCGGAAATTGACCAATAGGAGCCTGCTGGAACATCGGTGCTACGTGAGAAATAGGAAAAACAGGAGTCACTGCAGCGTAATTAAAAACTTTAGCCTTTCGCTTCTTTGAAGAGGACTCAGACTTATCCTCCTGGTCTGACTTAGAGGTCGACATTTCAGTATTTTTCTTACTACCCTTTCTAATCAAAGTCCCATTTTTCACATGGTTATCAGTCAACTGAGCCGCAAGTCGGATTGTGTCTTCCAGAGTGGTAGGGTTACTACCCCAAGCCGTGTCCTGAATTTGCATAGGCAGGCCGCCAATGTATTTTTCGATGGCCCGAGATGTGACACCCCGCCCGGCGCGGAAATACCGGGCTTGTCAAGTGAATTGGATATCAATAGTACAAAGCACATGGTACACTAAAAGACATATTCTAATATCATTAAAGCAATAATGTTATGACATAAATGAGGAAATAATCATCATAAATTCAGAAATAGAAACCGAAGATCAAAGTAATTTATTGTTCATTTATTCTAAGTCCAATAAGGATCCTATGTCTTGTAAGGCATAAAACGCTCAAACGCCACCTGAAATATGTGTAAAATAAGTTAGCTAAAGAATTAGCTAGTGAGTAAAAACACAGTTAATAGTAAATAATATGAAATCTGAGATCATTATAAATATGTTTCGCAAGCTTATGTGCATAGCAATTTCATCATATTACTCAACCTTGACCAACGAAACGTACATCGAATCCAAGAACCTTGAACCCCATAGGGTAACTTTAGCAACAAGTCATGAGAACCACTCATGTTACAAATACTGATAACTATCTTTTAACCGTCATTTAACTGTCTCGATATACAAGTTATCAATAAATGTTTAAGCATCTAAGGGACATAGCAACGTAGCAACAAGTATCACAGTATAGTAACACTAACTATCCTAACGAATCAACCAAAGAATCGCCGGGTCAAATCACCTATTTTGAAATACATGTAGGTGGGCTTGTCAGGCCATTAGCGCTAATATCGTACAGGTGAAAATTACAAGATAATACAACTACTATTGACTACCACATAAGATTGCATCATGTTGCAGACAAGACTAACACATTTAATGATCTCATTTTAAAATAGAAACAACGAAACGAAAACCATAGTATAATATCGCAACACATATTTCAGCCCCAAAAGCAAAACAGTAAAAATGGGAGTGAGTTTACTCACCTTGAAATACAAATATATTCGAACCGTTAGAATGGCAGCTATAACGAACCAAGGTTGCCCAAATATTAGTATCACCTAATTAATTGGGAAAAACCCTAACTTAGAAACGAAAAAATGGTAACAAGAATAAAAAAATCCGAGATCTAGGGTATCAGATTTGGGATTTAAGGTTTTGAAATACAATTTGGGAATTAGGGTTTTGAAATACAAATTGGGATTTAGGTACGAAACGTAAATGTATTTTCGGAATAAATATATTTTACAAGAAACCATTTTAGTATTTTTCTTTAAATACTATATGTAATACATACTTATAATCCATTATTTATATATATATATACATATATATATATATATATATGTGATTGATTTTATAAGTTTTTATGCTTTTAAAAATATATTTAACTTAAATATGTTATTTAGGTTATTAGAAAATATAGTCTAAATGTTTAAAATCTATAAAAGGTGAAAATTTAATAAAAACAGGCCATGGGACTCGAACCCATGGACATTTCATTCACAACAAAGGCATTAACCACTAGAACAACTCCATTTTTTGTTAAATGATTTGATTTTTAAATGTTTTAACATTTTATAACTAACAACACCCATTTCAACGTAAACCCTAGAATCAAGAAACCATCCGATTCGTTCAATCCTGTTAATCTCGCCCAAATCAATCATAGGGCTTTTAATCCACATTGAATCACGTGTATTTTGGTATAAGAAACTTACTTTTTAGTGAAGATTTGATACGGATTTGAATAGGATTAGAACTTGACTGTTTAGAGCAAATTTTCGTGAATCAAGAACTGAAATGAGATGCAATTGATGGATTAGAACAAGAACTGAAATGAGATGCAAATTTTCGTGAATCAAGAACTGAACTAAAATGGAGTTGTAGATGATCAAGGGGACTAAAATGAAACCAAAAACTACCTGAATTGATGCCTTGAAGGTGAAGAACATCCAACTCGCCGGAAAATAGTTTTGTTCGACTAATTTTGATAATATGCAGTGAAAGACAGAAGGTTTTGTGACAACCCGGCTATTGGGACCCACCTTAACCTTAGTTATTATAGATAATTATATTATTAGATACATGATTACTTGAGATTACTTTAATTAACCATTATTTAAATGCAAATACATATTTAAGAGAAAATATTATCTTAGTGATGCCCGGATATTATTTGTGCACGTGCATTTATTTATGATTAGGTGATTACTAGGGTGCCTTATATTAGACTAAGTGAAACCATTAGAGACAATAGTGAAACAATGCTTTAGTATAGTATTAGTTTTAGCAAACAAACATACAAAGTTAAGCGACACTTATACTATGAAATTAATGGTTAATATTTTGTTGGGGTTATTTGAAGATGTCACTTTCCAAATATAAGCGAGTGAAGATATCGAGCATCATCACGAGCAAGCACGGGTGAAGACGTTCATAATTTGTATTTGTCTTAGAATATTTGTGTAATCGTTTCGTGCTTAAATGCGCGTTTGTGCTTAACTGCACGTGGTTAAGTTACACTGTAAGGTGAATGGTATAGACTATAAATACCATCACCTAGGTCATTTGTTATTGAGAGTTGCCTACATTTCATTCCATATCCTTGGTAACCTCTCCATTGATCTAATACAATTCACCTATTCATATTATCATCATCTTCATCATACTTTGCATTGATCTTCATGAACATTCAAGCATCAATACGTGATCAGTGAGTTTCCGCATCACTGATTGCAAACAACATCACCAAACAATCTCAGATCTAGATCCATGCTCGGTTCATCTAGAACCTATCAAGTGGTATCAGAGCTGTTGGGTGATCTTTGATTGTTGTTGTTATTGATGGAATTTTAGCTACCATTAGCTTTGATTCATGTTTGTGTAAAGAACTGCAAAGTTTGAGATCAATTGGTGAAGATTTGATTGAGTTTTTGAAGAAATTGTTAATGTTCGTCATTTCACTGCTCAAATTTGAAATCTGGAATTTGTTGTTGATATTGAGAAATTGTTGATTGAGATATGTTAGAAATCATAATCCTAAGCTTCGTTCATGATCAAACATCACTGATTTGTTGATTTCGATTCATATTTTGTCAATTTGTCTCAAAACCCATTTGTTGTGTTCTTCATCAAAAATCCGGATCTGAATGAGATTTAGCCAGATTTAGAGTAGATTGAATTGAACTAAAAACATCATTCCTAAGCTTATACAAGTATTGAATTGAACTAAAAACAACAAAAATTGAAGAATTGATCTTATGTTCATCATAATTTTGACTTTGAAAAGTCAATCTGATATGAAGATTTGAAGAATTGATTGATATTTGCCCAGAAAAGTATCATAATCTGAAGAAGAATTGAAGAATTGAGTGGTTGATTGAAAGAAATTTTCCTAAGTGTTGAGTTTTAGTCGGGTGAAGTTTGATACTATTCAGCCGGGTGATTCACTATTTAGCCGTGTGAAGCTTTCAGCCGGGTGAAAACTGTTCAGCTGGGTGAAAACACTGTTCAGCCGGGTGAAAACACTGTTCAGCCGGGTGAAGACACTGTTCAGCCGGGTGAAGACACTGTTCAGCCGCGTGAAGTACTGTTCAGCCGCGTGAAGTGTTCAGCTGGGTGAAAACACTGTTCAGCCGGGTGAAGACACTATTCAGCCGGGTGATAGAAGGAGATCACTGTTCAGCCGTCTCAATTGTTGACCCGTCCCAACTTTGTTGACCCGTCCAAATAGTGACCCGTCTCAATTGTTGACCCGTCCCAAGTTTGACCCGACTCAACAGTAAAAAAAAAAAGAGTCTGGAAAATCGAAAATTTCATTTTTCCAAAACTTCAAGTTAGTCATTTTTAGCCACCATGACTTCCCAGAACAATCATCAAAATGACTTTGAAAATTCAAGAAAAATGTCAACGGGCATGTTACCCGTGATCCGAGAAGAAAATAAAAGAGAAGATATCAATGAATTTATTACAGAATTCAATCACATGTTTGAAACAACATATCTTCAAGTTGCCAAAGCTTGTGATCAAAAGAGAAGAGACTTTCATGAACGCACAAAACTCGCTCTTGTGAGTCAAACAATTTCTAATGATAATCAGGAAGATGAAGAAGAATATGATTGGAATGAAAACAATGATGTTGTTTCCATTCAAGAGATTGAAAAGAAAGATAAAGAAATCAGCAACTTGTCAGAAACCATTGCAAAGCAAGATGAGACAATTGCTCAAATGAATTCAGAAATAAAGAGATTGATTTCAGAAAAAGAAAACGAGAAAGATGTTCAGAGTTCTTATGTTGAAATGCCAATTGAAGTCAGAGAAAAGATGTGCACCAAAGAATGTTTTCAACAAGTTGAACACTACAGAATATACTCTTTCAAGATTTGTGATAAACTCAAGAAGGAAGAGCAAATGCACAAGAATCTGAAAGAACAACACGAAATATCTAATCAAAGAATCACATCTCTCGAAGAGTCACTCAAGAAAAGTGAAAGAGAAGCAATGAATGTCAAGAATGAAACTGCAAAATCAAATGCACACTCATCCAGTGTGATCAAAGATTTGCAAGAAGAGATTACAACGTTGAAGAAACTCTCTGAAATGGTTAATTCAGAAAACAGCAGTCTGAAAACCAAGCTTCAAGAAGAACAAGAGAAATTCAAAAATCTTCAAGAAGATCACCAATTGTGTGAAGATAGACTCAAATCTCTTACACAGAATGTTGATTCAATGCTTACCGAAAAGCATAATCTGAATGTACAACTCATGGAGCTTACTGACAAACTGAATAGATCACAATCTGATCTTGTGCTTATCAAAGAAGAAGCTGAAAAAGCAAAGTCATCCGAACAAGAAAGAGAAGGATTAGTGTCAACCGGAATTGTTGGATCACTATCTTCTGAAGAAGAAAAGACACAAGAGTTTCAGTCGAAGAAGAAGAAGAAGAATGTTAGAAGAAAGAAGAGCAAAGCCAAGAACAACAAGACAAAGGCCGCCTCATCTGATTCTACACCACAACTTTCTTCAAATCCAAAGTCTCAAGATTCTGAATCCCCGAGTGATTCAAACAGTGACGTATACTGTTTAATCTGTGACTCTGAAACTCTGATAGTCACTGTATAGGTCGGACTCACCGGTATGTCGGTGTTATATATTTTGTATGTATTTTGTATGCTTTAGTACTAGCGAACCTACGGGCGAATCTATAGATTCGCCCGTAGCACAGTTTAGCTTTTGATTTGGTGTCGACCGGGCGAACCTGATTGTGCCCGGCGAACCTATGTGGTTCGCTAGATAGATTCGCTGACAGCGAATCTATCAGTGAACCTATGTCTGATATATATTGTAACCTTATCTTCAAGAAATACAACTTTTGCACAACTTTGACAAAAACCTTATCTTACTGATTGTGTCGTGTGTTTGTAAACTGGAGGTGCTAGGAGCATATCTTATTCATCTTTGTAGCGTATCTACCTCCGGTTGTGTGGATTTTATCTCATTATTGGGTGTTTGGTTATAATACACTTTGTTTGTTTGAGTCAAGTGTATTTTGTTGTTAAACAAGTCATTATAGCACTGAAATCACGATCATTATGGACCAACAATATGGTATCAGAACCTTAGTGCTCTTGATTGTTTGATTCTAGTGATTTTTGTGTTGATTTTGGGGTTTTTGTGTCAAAACACTATTTGATTCTTTTCTGGGCTGGTTTGTGTGTTTCTGTGTTGTATTTTGTTTGGGATTTGTCATATTTGGTCATAGGAAGCTTCTGAAACAAACAGGTCTACAAATGGTTATGTTTTGAAGCTGTTCTGTTAGTTTTCGTACTGAAACTGGTTTGTTCGTAACCCAGCGAACCTATCTGTTCTTCCAGCGAAACTGGTTGTTCATCCAGCGAATCTAGTACAAATCTTGTGTTCTGTAATTTTGTGTTTGTGGCTAGCGAATCTGATATTTCATCGAACGAAAGTTCACTTGTTTGGCTCATTGTGCGAGCGAAACTGTGCGTGCTGGCCAGCGAATCTGTCTATTTGTCTAGCGAATCTGCGAGCGAATCTGACAGCGAATCTATTTGTTCTTTGGGCGAATCTAATCCAGCGAATCTATCTGTCTTCAGCGAATCTATAACCTGTTTATTACAATGACTACATCAACAATGAACATGCTTAAATTGGATGGAAAATCTCATGCTGAAAATGAGTTCAATTCGTTCGTTGGATTCAAGCATGAAAATCTGACTGAAATAACGAATCGATTTCTATTGGTGTCAAGCAATCTCAAAACTTATGATGAACAATTGGGAAATCATGAGCAAGTGACAAAGCTTTTGGATTCTCTTCCTTCCAAATGGAGTCCTCAGATCAAGGTGCTGAAACAAGAAAGAAATTTCTTTGACCTGAAACTAATGGAAGTAATAAACAAGTTAAAGTCACTTGATCTGGATGTGAAGAGAAAAGAATACAATCAAGCTATGATGTTTGCAACTGTGTCTCCTCAGAATTCTGCACTGATTACATCCGCTGCAAACTCACCTAGTGTAGTCTCAGGAGGATTATCAAGTTATGAATCTGTCAAACCCGGTGATGGTTCCACAAGTGTAGGTGCTGACTCAAATGCATCCATCACCACTCAGTTTTTATCTGACACTACGGCCTTATCTGGGATGCTTGTTCAAAATCACGAAGCTTTAATTAGTGAAGTTGTTGAAGAATCTGTTCCTAATGATAATTACGTTGATTGTTTTGATCCTTTTAAAGAGTTTTATGGTGTAGAGGTCGAGAATGTTAGAGTGATTGATGAGGTTGACAAGGAAACAAATACTGGAAAGGTTGCTGAGGATAGTTTGATTGAAGAGGTTGCGGATTATGGTTTGACGGAAGAGGGAAAGAATCAGGAAGAAGCTGTTCGTTCTGGACTAGTGTGTGATGAAGTTACTGAAAAAAGAAAGAGAAGGTCACAGTCAACGTTGGTAATGGGGCAGAAAATGCTGGTACCGATGCTGATAATGTTATGGAATCAAAGCTTAACATGGAAGCCATGATTGAACAGGCAAAGCTTGAAGCTGTGAATGAATACAAGAAGAACATTCCTTACTGCCAGTGTGATCGTGCTCTTGCGGCCGAAAAACTGATAGTGGGTCTTCCTGATGATGTCGTTGAGGATATGTGTTCATCCGCATGCAAAATTCGTTTGATCGGTATTTATAAGGCAAATAAACTGTTAATGACAAATGAAAACGAATTGAAGACAATTAACAAAGAGCTTAAACAGAACGAATCAAAATTTTTTGTTAAATTGAGAGAGACTTTAAAAGAAAACGAACATTTGAAAAGATCTCTTTTAGAAAGGAACTGTGAGGTAAACTATTTGACTAAGCAAGTCACTCTTGCTGAATTTGAAACAAGAAAACTCAAAAATAAACTGGAACAATGGACTATTGCTAGTATGAAAAGGGAGGAGTTATTGAAGAAACAAAAGGGGGCTAGATTTAAGACCGGGTTGGGTCATAAAGATGATGCACTAGTATATCCTCCACCTAGTACCTTCTGTTATTCTCCTACACCCATTCCTCATCCTTCAAATGAGTTGATTCAAGAGATTATAAAGAATGATACTAACAGCTCTATTGCAGGTTTAAGTGGAGTAAATCTTAAGGAGGTGAGAGAGGAATATGCTTATGGTGAAAGCAGTGGTCTTGGAAGTTCTAGTAACTCCAGCTTTGATTCAAAAAAGACTGTTGAAGACAGTAGTTTGAATGTCTTTATTTCTAGTCAAGTTTTAACTTCAAAGGATATTTTGTGTGACATTAATTCTGGATGCTCAATTTCAAACTTGAGCAATTTGAATGATGATGTTATTGGAAATGTTTGTGTGAACGACAAAGTAAAACTTTCAGGTCAAGTCTCTGAAAGTCAAACCAAAACAAATTGTTTTAAAAAATTCTTGTCTCATCAAATTCCATCTTTCACACCAATAAGAATTTCAAAACCGAAAGACAAGGAATCATCTTTTTCATACATTGTTAAACCTAAATCTGCACCCTCCAAGGTAAAAGTCACAACAGGTAAGTCAAAAGAGTCTTACGACTCTTGCAGTGATTGTAACTCACAAACATCTGATAGTAATGAAGAGACTGCTAAATGTTCTAAAAGAAGTTTAAAATCTCATTGCTTTCAGTGTGGAAATTTTGATCATACTGTCAAACACTGCCCTGTGATTGTTGAGAATAGTTCAAAGCATAGATCTTTTGGAAAGAGACTGAATACTTTTGTAAATAATTTTTTCAGTAAATCATCAACTGTTCAAAGACCTAAGTACACTAAGGCTTGAGTCCCGATTTCAAAAGTCTAATTTGCCTTTATTTGTAAATATGTATATAACTTTTTCATTTTCTTCTTTGAAAATTCCGCGGGTCACTCAATTCTTCGCTCCTTTACTTTATTTTATTTCCTTTTATTTCCTTTTTATTTTCCTTTATTCTGTATATATATATTAAGAAAATCTGAAAAACAAAAATTTCTTATTAGATAGCTATTATATAAAAATTTTGGGGGAGATATAAAAGATTAACTATTTATAGTTTTTCAAATTTTGCTATTTCAGGATCTCCATTTTGATTGATGTTGAAGAGACGTTGAAGGAGGTCAGAAGTATTGCGTTTGGGATATGTCAGATAGGCTCAGCCCGAAAACAAGTAAACAGTGATTGTGCAGCCAAACATAACGTTCAAGATCTCGGCAACAAGGATTATCCCCTTGACATGATTGGATTGCACAAAGATAAGGGTTCTGTCAAAAATGGGTTGAGAGCGTCAAATCTTTGCCTTGATTTCCCTAAACATCCCAATTCACCCTCGCCCTATCCCCGAATCGAGTTTCTAGTATGCAAAACAAATAAAATAAAAAGCTGCTAGTGATGCTCTTCGGAAAAACCTCTGAGTGAGTTACTTGTTAACTCCTCAGAAAGTATTGAGTCAAAGTGCTTAACTCCTCTGCTATACGGAAGTATTGACCTGGAGCTGGTGGATCTTCTCTGCTATACGGAAGTATTGACCTGAAGATTCACCGAGCATGCTCAAATGTTTATCTCCTCTGTTATACGTCGGTATAGACCTGGAGCTCTTAACTATTTGAGTTTCCCAAATAATATGTCGTAATGCATTCAAAAGAATCAATTGCTGACAAGCTCCACTCACAAAAAGATGCAAAAATTGCACATGCGTCAAAAGAAGCTAATGCATCGATCAATATTCAAAATTGATCCTTGAAATTCAAGCAAAGTCAATCGTATTGCTCAGATATATCCTGATGACAGAACTTGTTCTTTTTACCAAGATGTCTGTGGGGACCGAGTTGTCTGAGCTTCTTCAATCAAACCAAAAACATGATAAAAGAAGCTGCTGATCTCTTGTTGAAAGGACTAAGGCATGGGTTTAAATGGACAAACATATCTGCAATCCCGCCAATCAATGATTCTCCGGATTCTGTTCAAAACGTCATGAAAAATATATATATATCCTTCGTTAGCTAAGTTAATGTGTTTATTTTTGGAGCATTGATATTGTGGGACGTTTTTCGTGAATTTACAAAGAATTTAAAAACTTGAGAAAAACCAAAAATATGTTAATTTTTGTGTGCCAGCGAATCTACTAGCGAACCAACAGGTTCGCCAGAACCTCAGGTTCGCCCGGAACCTCTTTACATCGCCGCCGTGATTTACTTGACTTTTTGTCTTCGGGCGAATCTAAAGTTCGCTAGTGTGTCTGCCAGCGAACCTGTGTCTGTATATATATGTAGTGACAGCGAAATATTTCACAATTTCGCTGTCACTATTACTGTAGCTGGGTTTTTCAAAATACTAACTGCCGATTGTTCGATTCTCATCCACAACCGGTCTTTCACACTTAAACATCTTTATTTTGGTCTGGTATGTCATCGTCTCCATTTTAATCTATGTTTCAAACCATCAATCGAACTTTTACCCCCTTAAAATCCGTCGATCTGTGACATTGTGTAAATCAAATGACTGATTTGGTGTTTTTAGTTAGCAATTTACTTCATAATATCCTCGTTTGATGTTTATATTACCTGTTTGTTGCTTTGTTTGCTTGATAATGGTGTATTGACTGTGATTCTGGCCGTTTTTCAAAACTAGGGTTTCCAGCGAACCTAAGTGTTCGTCTAGCGAATCTGAACGAAAGTTCAAAACTTCGAGCGAACCTATGTCGTTATGCCGCCCGTGCTTCAACATAGATTCGCCCGACTGTTTCTAGCGAACCTATACATTCCTCGACCAAATGACTGATTTTTCATGTCAGCGAATCTATAGGTTCTGGTGCCAAATCTCAGGTTCGCTCTTTCAGCGAACCTAATTATCCAGCGAATCTATTAACTGTTTTTCAAAATCTTCGTTTCTGATCAATCTCCGTTTATTTTTCAGGCACAATGTCTACATTATTCTTTGAAAGAAAGCACAATATGTGTGCTTTGCTTGACGAGAATCACGAAAAAGCCGGTGGGTATAGAGATTGCATCAAATGGCTGAAGTCGTCACACATCCATCACGCCATTTCTCATTCACCCACCATATACGAGCTGCATGTTCGAGATTTCTGGAGAACTGCAGTGATGAATGTGTCTGTACAGCCATCTCGTATATGTGCCAAGGTTAGTGGTTTTGATCTGGAGTTTACTGAGGCTGATCTGGCCAGGATTTTGAGATTAGAGGATGATGTCGGAGATGAAGTGAATATGACCGCTGAGGAGGTATATGGGGCATTCAGGACTGCGGGTTATGAGGGTCTGATGCCTGGAGAGAAGAAGATGGAGTTCGTAAAGTCCTATCTGATCCAAGAATGGAGATATATTGCACACGTATTCATTATGTGTTTGGATCATAGGAAAGGGGGCACAGATGGGTTGAATTTGGACTGGGCTCGGGCCATGATGCTGTTTTGTCGGGGCAAAAGGCTAATCTAGCAAAACTCATCTACAACTACATGATAGAGAACATCCATGCAACTAAGGCGGGCAAATGGCTGATGTATCCCAGATTTATTCAGATGATTCTAAATGACAAGCTGCCAAATCTGCCGGTAGTTGGTGATGTTTTGAAGATATGGGAGATGCATTCCAGAATTTTTGGGGACTGTAAATCGGTGAGGTCGGATTGTGCTGGACGGACGTCATATTTGTGGGAAAACATGTACCCGGCTGAAAGATGGGTACAAATACAGAGGATAATGGAGTCTGAAAGGAAACGTGGTGGTGAGAACATTGAGGTCGTTGAGAAAAGAGTAAAGAAAAGGAAGCCATATGCCAAAGAAAAGAACTATTCATTTGATCGGGAAGTTGATGAGATACAGGCTGAAAATGATGAGGGTAGGGAAAAGCGGACAAAGAGGAAATCTGATACACAGACTGAAGCATCAAAGAAGGCAAAGCATGATACTGAGGGTACATCTACTGAATCCGTAAGTGTGTTGAATAGTGAAACAGACAGTTTGAAGGCAGAGTTGGGGGAACTGAAGAGTAAAAATGAGGAATTAAAGACCCAGGATGCTGAAAAATCGACTGTTATATTTGAAATGGGGAGAATGATGAAGGATCAACAATGCCTGATAGTTAGGATATTCAAGGAACTGAATAGCCTAAAAGAAAAGGATGGGTCAGAACCTGCTATGACTGAAGCTGAACTGAAATCCTTAACGGATGCTGCAAAGTATCCGTTAATGGGCGTTGTATTTGGGGATCAGGACAAAGGGAAAGGTAAAGCTGCTGAGGAGCCGTTCGATGAAGAAATGGGTATAGATCTGGATGTGTTTGAGGGGGCAGAGGTGGTTGGAGTATCAAGCGTGAATTTCAGTCTGATAGATGAACCGGAGGATGATATAAATGCTGACAGTGAAGATGACTTAGAGGATGAGCCAGAGAAGTATAAAGTTGAAGAAAAAGGGGTTAGTTATCAGTTCGAGCACGTTGAGTTAGATAAATCGGAGTGGTTCATAAAAGAAGAAGAAGTTGTTTCCGAGGTGCCCATATTTCAGCATATCGATGAACCAAACACCTCCCAGTTGGATAGACAGGTGATTGCATGGAAATACAATTCCCTTGTGGATGCGTATATGATTAAACGAAGGGGTGGTGATATTTGTCATCTAAAGAATAGGAAGCATTTCGCTACACTGCCTCGATGGGACTTACGTAGGCTGGCTGAGCTACCGTTGTTAGGAAAAGAGGACAGTGGCAGAGCGTGTGCGTTTGAGGTGACCATCAGAGAAGCTGCTAAGACAAACTTCGTTGATTTTGGGTACCAAAAGCCGAGGAGGATGAGGCACAAGAAAGACAGGCACTGGGTTTCGTGGAAAGGTAAACTAGTTCTGAAGATTGAAGCGCCAAAAATCATGACTAGGGTCAGGGTTCCGGATACACAGCCACCGAGACTACAAGAATTCATGAAATGGTTCTACGATAATGGTACGGGTGAGGCGGTTATCCGACTGAAAGGGGAAGATCGTCCAGAAATTCGATTGTTTGATCCTATGGAGGTCTTCTCATTTTGCGATGAGGATTTGAAAGTGTTGTGTGAGAATCGGATTAAGCACGGGGCTGGAGATGATACTAAGATTGAAGCAAACCTGTTTGTGAAGGTTGCAAACAAAGCCCGGGGAATTCATGCTGAACTGAGGATGGTGAACGAAAGACTGAGGATGACTGATGATCAGAACTTGGAAATGGATGACTTGTCAAAGCAACTTGATCGAACTATCGAGCAGAGGTTCGAGAAACCAGTAGAAGTTGTTGATCTGGATGTGACTGGCGAGGAGCATACAGAAGAAATTCAGGCGGAAACAATTGATCTGGATATTCCTGATACTGAGGTCGCCGATGCAGAGTTCGTGGAATCGATGCTGGTGTTTAGTGAAGATGAGGCCGGATCTGAAGATGTTACAAATCCGTTGGCCGGAATTGAAGAAAGGGCAGGAGCGTATATTGAGAACCTTTGAAGCCGAGAGAAAGACGGAGCTTAAACAGAAGACTTCCCCAGGTGAGGTCCAACCTAGGGGGAGTATTCATAGTCACTGTATAGGTCGGACTCACCGGTATGTCGGTGTTATATATTTTGTATGTATTTTGTATGTTTTAGTACTAGCGAACCTACGGGCGAATCTATAGATTCGCCCGTAGCACAGTTTAGCTTTTGATTTGGTGTCGACCGGGTGAACCTGATTGTGCCCGGCGAACCTATGTGGTTCGCTAGATAGATTCGCTGACAACGAATCTATCAGCGAACCTATGTCTGATATATATTGTAACCTTATCTTCAAGAAATACAACTTTTGCACAACTTTGACAAAAACCTTATCTTACTGATTGTGTTGTGTGTTTGTAAACTGGAGGTGCTAGGAGCATATCTTATTCATCTTTGTAGCGTATCTACCTCCGGTTGTGTGGATTTTATCTCATTATTGGGTGTTTGGTTATAATACAATTTGTTTGTTTGAGTCAAGTGTATTTTGTTGTTAAACAAGTCATTATAGCACTGAAATCACGATCATTATGGACCAACAAACTCATCATATCTCAGATTGTATCTACAGTCAAGGTGTCTTTCCATATGGTTCAAAAGCAAAGATGTTCAAGACTCCAGCTTTTTCAATCAAGCTTCAACAAGATTCATAGGTCAAAGCTCCTCATCAAGAAAAAGGTTCAACTGCAAAAGCTTCTCAAAAGCAAAGAAAGAAGTCTCCCTTCAAGGCTCATCAGAAGTACTGCGAGATATGTGAGATGTACAATCACACGACAACGGAATGCTACTACAACAAGTACTGCACCAACTGTCAGATGTACAACCACGACACAATGGAATGTTACTACAACAAGTATTGCTCTATTTGTGACATGGTCAATCACAACACATCCGAGTGCTACTACAAGCCGAGAAGGTCAGTCCAAAGAAGTTCATCACATGCATACCCTTCCAGGTATTTTTCTAACTTTAAAAGATCTAATCATAGACATTCGTTTGATGAAAATGAACATGTCAATGATTCATGGACACCAAAGTTTGTCAAAAACAAAAAGGAAAATCATGATTTAAATGATAAAATGATTCCAATAGTGAATCAATCTTTGAATAAGAAATATAGTCAACAAAATCTGTTTTTAAAAGGAATTCATAATCTGTTTGAAAATGACTATAATTACTCTTTTGACAAACAATCCATGAAAGAAGATGAAGGTACAAATTACATTGTATCATCAAAACCACCACCTGAAGGTATTCCTTGCACTTATGAGAATATCTCTTATGTTGATGAATTTGGACGACCCAAAACCGAAATGGTTTGGGTCATTACCTCTAACTGATTTGTTAGTGTGTTAGGGACAATTATGGAGGCCGGTCAAACAAAGAAAAGAAGACCGTGGCTGATCCCTTATCATGACAAGATACCGAATCTTGTTCATGATGTCTTCGATGCAACTGACACCAAATGGAGTTGGAAACAAAAAGGAATCATTGAAGGAATTTTTAAAAAACATTTTCAAAAATCAAACAATGATGGCAGTGCAAGAAACAACCGATGTTTCATTTCGTCTGTTTAGATTAAGTATATTGCATGCACTTTTCATACGTTGATAACATATCTGCCATTTTCTTTTCATTAAACTTTCAATTTTCTTAGAAATTAAAAAGTTTAGGGGGAGAAATCATTATTAAAAAAAAAGAAAAAAAAGAAAAAAATATGATAAAATCAGAAAAATCCAAAAATATGTTGAATCTACTTGCACGTACATGAGAAATGATAGTGCACTAGAGTTATTCAACGCATCATTTTAAACAATAAAGACTGAAGAGTGAAAATTGATGTGCGAGACAGCTCAGACAATTATACTGAACAAGTATATTCTATGATGATTTAACTAAATTCTAATGAGTTTTTGTGGTTGAAACATCTTAGTGCATGTGAAACGTTTATACAAATCAAATAGATATCTCGTGAAGCATCCAAATTACATCGGGTAACGATGCAATCTATTCAGTGTGATGAACCGCATCATGAGCTTCTTTGTTGTGGTATCCACAGACCTGAAGTCTCACACGAAGTCTCTTTTGAGCTTCAAGATGCAGCAAAAGATTCCAAAAGGGAACAAAAAGAGTCCCAAATGCGGACCGTCACCAATCAAATTCCAAAATGGAATTCAGAAGATTCCCAAGGGGAACAATAGGAAAAAGAAAAATTTCAAAAAGGAATTCAAAAGAAGTTCCAAAGTGGACCAAATTCAAATAGAACCCAAATTCCACATTGTTTATGATTGTAAGTGACCTGACGTGTTGAGTTGTTCTCGGGATATTTAGATGAAGTGTATAACTTTCTAATGTGTAAAGTATGGGTCACTCAAAACTTATTCTTAATCAACCTAATTAATCATCAAGAATAGAAAAAGTAAGTGTGTCACTTCGAGCTAATTGATTTGTTCAACAATTCATCACTCAATTACTTCACAATTCAAATGTCTATTCTCAAAACTGCAAAACATGTGTTGGATTAATTGCTGGTATGATCTCATTGCAGGTTAAAGATTCAGAATGTAAAGAGAAAATTCCAAAAATATCAAAAACATTGAAAAATTCAAAACACCAAAAAGATTGTCATTTTAATCTTTTTCTTTTGTGTTGGCAGTTTTATTTGTGTTATTGATGTAGGAGTTGTTCATTAAGCAATATCTCATCCGATTGAGAACTTAATCTTTACATTGATGATAAATGCACATTATTGCCTGAGTTTTAATGTTTTTCTTTGAGTTGCAGGAACAGTTTCCATTGCAGAACAAGCTTCCACGCGACTTGAAGATGTTCCTGTTCAAGCCTGATTCCAGTCCAAAGATCTCCAAGTCAGATTGCTGAGTGTTAAGAATCCTCCTCTTAATATCTCATACACAGATCCCATTAACCTCTAAAGCAAAAGTTGAGGGGGAGTATTCTAAGTCAAAGAAGTCTTCTCATTCTACTTCAACCGTTGAAGAAGATCCCGTTGCTGATATATAGATTCACCGGAATCTACTCTCTGTTTATTTCTTTCCATAGCCTCTCATGTTACTCAAAAGGGAGAGAAGGATGCAGATTGCTTGTTGAAAGATAAAGTTTTGATAACATCATCTTAGGGGGAGTACTATTGGGACCTCTTGAAGATAACTCATACCAAAACTTTAAGTTGCTCTCTATGCTCGTCACATGAAGATTTAAGCTGATATGTCAGATTTGTAAAGTGTCATCTTAGGGGGAGTACTGTTGGGGTTATTTGAAGATGTCACTTTCCAAATATAAGCGAGTGAAGATATCGAGCATCATCACGAGCAAGCACGGGTGAAGACGTTCATAATTTGTATTTGTCTTAGAATATTTGTGTAATCGTTTCGTGCTTAACTGCGCGTTTGTGCTTAACTGCACGTGGTTAGGTTACACTGTAAGGTGAATGGTATAGACTATAAATACCATCACCTAGGTCATTTGTTATTGAGAGTTGCCTACATTTCATTCCATATCCTTTGTAACCTCTCCATTGATCTAATACAATTCACCTATTCATATTATCATCATCTTCATCATACTTTGCATTGATCTTCATGAACATTCAAGAATCAATACGTGATCAGTGAGTTTCCGCATCACTGATTGAAAACAACATCACCAAACAATCTCAGATCTAGATCCATGCTCGGTTCATCTAGAACCTATCATATTTATATGTCGAAAACACAATGAAAACTCCATATATAAATATAAAATTCCGTCTAACTTATATAATACCAAACAAATACCCACTAAAAATACCATCAAGCCAAATAAAACCCACAAAACTTACACCACTTTACTTGTATACCTAATGATACACCGCATGATAAAAATAATTATTTATGGATAATTTTTACCCATAATTTTCGAAATTAAACAACCACACTCGTAAAAATTAACTTGAATACAAAACCTAACACCATATCTACACCCCACCTCCCTTGTTGACCAATAGTGTTATCTTGCTTAAACCACCAACCCATCCTCTTTTATTAGTCTTGGTTCAGCCAAAACACGCCACCCAAGACCCAATACTTTTCATTTTAACAAGTTCACACACACACACACTCCATCTCTACAACACCCTACCTCTCTAAACTTGGTTTCTCTATCCTCTTTTTCTCAAATATCACGAAAACAACACCATTTCTTCATAGTTTTAGCAGAAAATACTCATCTACAATCAGTTCCAAGTGATTCTGAAGTGTTAAAACCGAATATAAAGCTCCAAAGTAACAAAATATGACGTTTCTTTAACTTTCTACACTTCTATGTTCAAAAACTCTCATTCTCTTGCTCGAAACAGTAACTTCCAGCATCATCCACTAATCTAAGAGGTTCTCTAGACGTCATTCAAGTCATTTTCTTCAAAGCTTAGCAAGACAAAGGTTGTACACGACAAAACACACTAAAAACCTTCATTTCTACACTAGATTGCACCATTTAACACCTTGTTTTGAAATTCTATAAAAAGCCACGTAAAAACACTTCTTAAAATAGTAAATAAACTCGTGTTTAACAGGGTTAAAAGATATAATAACTCATGGTTTAGTTTAGTACAAAACTATGTAGATTACATTGATGTAAATAGTTGTTTTGAACACTAAAAAACCCAAAAACGAAATGAACATGAGCACCAACATAACCTTCAGATTTAAAACTATAAACAAGGTGGAAATAATATATAAAAATCGTGATGCATGTTAAGGAGGTAATAAGATTTGATAAATGGGTGAAACAGGTGAAAACCGAGCACCTGGTAAGCCTTAAAACTACAAAGTTGCACCAAACATTATGAAACTTAATTTTTATTATCTCCAGGCCTCTATGAATATATTTTAGTCATAGAAAATAAATTTCATGATTTATTGCTTTAAAATGTATTTTCTACAAATTTATTAGTGAAAATAGTCACTAAAATGTACATTTTCATAAATAAATTCTAATAATTAATCAAAAAGGTTAAAAATCACAAAGTTAGTATTTTACAGTAGCATATGACTACTAAAACATATTTTTATCATAAAAAGTGGGAAACCATATATTTTACCCTACGGTTACGGTTAAAACATGTTTTTAACGGTTTTGTGTAAAACTTGAGATTTTTGTACTTATAACCTAAAAACTTGTTATTTACAGATTATATACACTAATTTGAGCCCATGATACCTATTTTTGAAGTCTTGAGTCAAGTGGTTGAGAAAATGGTTTTTTAACGCGTAATATGACGGTTTTACCGTAACCGGTAAAACCAAAATGTATATTTTTATAACATATAAACTTTTCTGGAACTTTGATTATAATATGACTCAAATAAGTATTTTAGACTTATAAAATATGTACGGACCCTTGTTGGGTCAAAAAGCAACAAAATAAGAAACTTTTGGGTTAAAAGTGCCATTTTGAAACTTAAGGGACTAAAACTGACAAATCTGTTAACGCTACTTTTTATGAACTTAAATTTTATAAAAATATACTAAGAATCAGATTACAAAGTTCATAATAATAAATCTTGATAAGTACTAAACTAAACCTAAAAAACAAGTAAACTAGGCGCGTGTAACGGTATTAATTAACGACACCCGAAACGCGTTATCTAAAATGAGTATAATGTTTGGGGCTGAGTTGGAACTTATAGAACATGTTCATCTAATGAAAATATATTGATAAGCAATAAATATTAAGAATCCAAAACTCTAAGACTTCTTAGTTTAAGAAACATTATTTTTATAAAACTTGACAACAACACCGTAAAGTGAAAATATTTGAATACGTCACACACTTAGAGGTGCACTTGGGTATATAAGATCTTATAGATTGAAAAATTATGAATACATCACATTACGATAGGTTGCTAAGAAGCGAGCACGGACTTATTTGATATTTGTGACTTTTTGCTATATTTACAAGGTGAGTTTCATGAATCTCTTTTTTTTTTTACTTAATGTTTTGGGATGAAAGCATGTGATTTTTAAAAGTTTTGAAGCGTATATATTTGTTATGCTATTTTTGAGTTATTTGATGTGCTATTTGTGATGTATCCGATTCTATCTGCTAAATCATTTACACGATCATTAATTCTATATTTGGGATGGACCGCTTGTTTATATGGGTAGTACTACTTGGGGAATCCCCCACGCGTAGTGCCTACTTGCCATACACCAATGGCGTTAGAGGTAGGGTCCGCACTGAGATCCTGCGGGGTCGTTCGCGGCATGTGACAGGTTTTTGACTGAGGCAAGTGTTCTTACACTAGTAGAGTGGGAACATGTATTTGGGCTTAGTTCTGGCTCTTTTGGTATTTGATGAGGCACAAGCCGGGCTAAGTACATGGTTGATTGTGTAACATCACGAGACATTATTTCATTGTGTAACATCACGAGTTATTATTTCATTGTGTAACATCACGAGACAATATTTCATTGTGTAACGTCAGGAAACATTATTACATTGTGTAACATCATGTGACATCCCAAAAGTCGAATCGAGTATTTAAAATAAATGGGCTTTATTTACGGGTTTTATGGTTAAAGATAGATTATGGACTTAATGAGTCCATGGGCCTAAAAATATGGGTTTAAGGGCCCATAATCCTCCCTTAAGCAACCCTAATCAGCCTCCACCTCCATCATTTCCATCAATTTCATTTCAATCCTAGAGAGAGAGAGAGTAGTGAGAGAAAGTGAAGAATTTGAAGATTTGTTGATTTTGGGATTAAGGATTCAAGATCTGATTGTTTGTGCATTGAATCATCAAGAAAAGAGAAGGAAATCCAGGTAAGAAACATCTCCAAAGCATCGCTTTAGATCTGGATCAAATCTAGGGTTTTTGGGTTTTTAGAAAAAGTGAGCAAAAATCTTAAAAAGATCATGTTTTTATGTTTTGAATGGTATAAAAATGATAGATTTAGTGTTTTGGATGATAAACCAAAGTTTTGGATGTTTAAAGGTTGAATTTTGGGTGAAAAATGAAGATTTTGGGCAAAAACCGAGCTAAAGCCCCGTTTTGCGACACTAGTGTTCTTGATGTGAAACTAGTGTTCGTTTTGAGACACTGTAGTGTCACCTTAGAGACACTGTAGTGTCACCTATGCGACACTATAGTGTTACCGTTGCGACACTGTAGTGTCTCATGTGTCTGAGATCTGTAGTTGTGTTTCTGAGTGTACATAAGTCCTAACGAAAGTTGGGCATGAGCCATGCGAAACTGCATGAGACACTAGCTGCGACACTGTAGTGTCACCCATGCGACACTGTAGTGTCACCCATGCGACACTAGCAAAAAAATGACCAAATTGTACGTTAACCCTTATGTAGGCAGTCTAGTGTGATTGCTTAGACTTGAAGTTAAATTTTCATAGAAGGTGAGTTCTAGATCCCCTCTTTTTTTACTGTGTTAACTATTTTGGGGCTATATGCATACCAGTGGCGAGATTTGGAATAAAGATTTTATGACGACTTTTACAAAGATGAAGATTTCCTAATGAACTTTCCTCTAAAGACTTATATATGGACTTAAGATATTTTTCCCTTTTTGAAATGTTTGGACTATTTATGTGTGATTCATGTGTTGACGTATGATATAGTTATATTGTGTTGAATTATATTATGTAAAACTAAAAGACGAAAGTGAAAGAAAGAAATGATCATTGGGCCCAAAGTGGAGTTACATCTAAAAGAAAGTCTTGCAAGCAAATGGGAGAATTGCATTCGTTGCATTCTCGGAGACGTTACATCTAAAATGTGACATCTGCCCCAAACCCGAACCCGAATGCCCGACTTGAACCCGAAGTTGTTATCCTTTCAATTGAAATCGTATTTATTTTTCTTTAAAATGTAACGTTTATTATTATTGTTGTGAATAAACGCATTTAATTCTACGTTGTTCCCGTCTCAATTAATTTCACATTTCAAAATGTTCACGTATATCGAATAAATAATGGTGGAACTATAAATCCCAAAATATATATATATAAATAAATATATATATATATAGTTCGTAAAAGAAGATTAGTAAAAACGTTAAACCAAAACGCCTCCAAGTCTCGAGATAATCTCGTAACGGCTTAAACGAGCTAAAACCATAAAAACGTCACTTACATAATTGTTACGTTTCAATTTGGTTAAGTTAGTTAGTTAAAATAGTGATTTAATTAACTTTGGGCCGAACCTGTAACTTTTGAAACTGGAATTATAAGTTATTAACCAAAATAATAAACCATCTCAAACTGCAAGGACTTAAACTGAAACTTTAACCCAAACCACCCCCCCTGTGCGTTTAACCCCGTAAAACCGGCGACATCGCCGGCGAACATCCAGCCAACTCCGGCGGCGCTCCGGCGAGTGCTAACCTCTACTTGTACGTTTTAATTCAATTAAAAACCAGAAAAATGCTCCTCGACAGGATTCGAACCCACTACCATTTCTTAACATCATTTTAACCAACCCATTTCGTGCGATTAATCGGTTTCTAAAACCGTTCTAAAACCCACAAATTCAATGCGTCAAATTAATGTTAACTTTTACAAATTCATACGTTCATATCATTCCCACAGCAAAACTAAACGTAAATCTACCATCAATTGCACTATTAACACTCACACCATTATCAATTAATCCAATTTTCATCTTCAAGTTCTGATTAGGTTTGGTACCAAATATCGTCCCTGTTATCTGAATTTTCAAGTGGCATCTTAATCAAAATCTGTCTATGAATCTTCCTGGAAATTGAATTGAATCATAACATCTCTGTTCGTTCGTCTGGATCATTTCTTGGCCGCGCCTTATGTTCTTCTTTTCTGATTCTAGCTATCATCAATCATGTAAGTGTTATATATAGAAATGATCGCGAGTTCGTGTAGATTAAAAGCCCTCTGATGATTTTGGATTTGATTAACAAATTTGAACGAATTGGTTGGATCTTTGTTCTAGGGTTTATATGGAAATGGGTGTTGTTAAGTATAAAATGCTAAAACAATTAAAAACGAGTTTCAATAACAAAAATGATTCTGGTCTGGTGGTTAAGGTGTTGGTGTTGTGAGGCAAGGTCACGGGTTCGACCCTCCTTGCCCTCTTTTCTTTAAATTTTAATGTTTTATATATTAAACATTAAACCTATACTTTTCTAAATAACCCAAATGATTTCTTTTATATTAAGTATACTTGCAATATTTAAAAACATACAAATGTACTACAAAAGGATAAATACTTACAATATATATATATATTCAAAAACGAAAAATACTACAACGTTTCGTGTAAAACCCTAAATTGGATTTGAAACCCTAAATCCCCAAATTGGATTTTAAAACCCTAAATCGGATTTGAAACCCTAAATCCCCAAATTGGATTTTAAAACCCTAAATTGGATTTGAACCCTAAATCCCCAAATCGGATTTTAAAGCCCTAACTCCCAATTGGTGTTTTAAAATCCTAAAGAAAATCCCAAATTATATTTTGAAACCCTAATTTTAAATTGATACTTTAAAACCCTAAATTCCCAAATTATAATTTGAAACCCTAATTTTCAATTTATAATTTAAAACCCTAAAACCCCAAATCCAAAACCCTAGAATTTCTAAGTTCTTGATTCTAGTTACTATATTATTTGTCTCGTTTCTAAATAAGGTTTTCCCGGTTAATTAGGTGATTCTAATATCTGGGCGATCCTCGGTTCTTTCTAGTTGCGATTCTAGTGTTACTATTATCTTTGGATTTTAAGGTGAGTAAACTCACTCCCCTTTTTCCATTTTACTATTTTGGGGCTGAAATATGTCTTTTACTATATTGCGTTTTCTATTCGTTTTCTAAAAGAGATCATACAAATATGTTAATCTAGTTCGCGGCTTGATGCAATCTTATGTGTTAGTTAAAAGTAGTTTTATCGCTTTGTAATCCCACCGGTACAATGTTAGCGCTAATGGTTTGACAAACCCACCTGCTTGTACAACATCGATAGGTGATTTAAACCCGGCCTTTCTAATTCCATGTTTACTATGTCGAGATGCTATGTTGCTATACTATGTTGCTATGCTATGATGCTATACTATGCCATGTCCCTAAATTGCTAAATGATGACTTATATATCGAGACGGTAAACGACGGTTATTAAAAGTTATCATTATTTATTACATGAGTGGTTCTCATGACAAATGGCTAAACGAGATACTATGGTTTCTATTGTGGTTGGTGTGCTATTCTATTCTAGGGGTCCTGGTAGGGTGATATTACGAAATTACTATACATGTGGGATTGCGCAGCATATCTTGTTGATCTCGGATTTCAATACTATTACTATTCAATTTGGGTTTTACTCACTAGCTTTAATTAGCTAACTTTATTTTCACATATTTCAGGTGATGCTTTGATGTTGTTTTGCTGCTTTTGCCAAGACATAGGATTGCCTTGGACCTAGAATAATAAAAACACAATTGCATTTACTATTTCGATTTTATTACTTTTGTCGTTTATATTTAAGACTCGTGTTCCAAACTTATGATAATAATTATTAGACTTTAATAAAAGTAACACCATGTGCTTTGTTTACTATGGATATCCAATTCTATGACAGCCCGGTGTTTTCCGCCACCGGGCGGGGTGTCACAGTTGGTATCAGAGCCATGGTTATAGAGAACTAGGATAGGGTATTAGAAACACACCGACCTAGACTATAACCTAAGAGTCCTTAGTGCAAATTGATGTGCTTAGAGAACTCTTCAGAATTTATTTATTCATTTATTTATTTATTCTATGAACCGTTCTATGTCTTTTTCTTTATCTCAATTCTTAACCGATTTCGCGAAGGAGCTACAAGAGACTCGTCTGTAAGATTAGGATCTTTCTCTTTGTGGAATCTCGTCATCGTCTTAAGTGAGTTTGAAAACGTGGGAAATGTGTGCAATCTGGAAGGGGGAACGCCTGTATCACGGACATCCTGTCTAAGGCAAAGCATTTCGTATAAATCTCTTTAAGAGACCTGTATGCTTACCTGGGGATGTACGAGATGAGTGTGAACCTATAGGCTAAAGCACGCTTTCTCGAATACGTTGAAAACGAACTTAACACTTTGATAAGTCATTAGTGTCCAAAACCAAGACACACTCCTAAGTCGTCGAAATTTCATTTTTTATGATTCTATGATTTTCATTCCTACGATTTACAATTATTTCTATGAATTTTTATGGTGATTCAAATAATATTCCAACTTCGTTTACTAATGTTTCTAAAGTTTCTAAGTGATTTTCTATGATATGTTCAAAGGATTCTATGATGTTCTAAGTACTATCACTATTTCAGTTAATCGAAATTTCTAAAGTTTCTACGTGATTATCTATGTTATGATTCAAAAGATTCTATGATATTCTAAATGAAACGAGGTGCTATTATTACACCGGATGTTTTTATCTGTCAAAGATTTTGCTACAAAACCGTGTTATTCTACGTTTCATCATCCCATTTGTTTCTAAGTTACAATAATTCTTATGCGATATACTCGCTAGTTTATCCATATAACATAAATACACCGTTGTAAACCAAACATTTCAAATCAAAACTAAGACATGTCTCAATCGAGTATCCAAAACTTCAAATCATATATCAATTACCAAATCTAAATCAATTATTGACTCTCCAATCCAAGGGTTTGTCACGATTTCTGAATTCTAGTCAAGGATAAATTCCATAACTAAATAAAAGTTAACGGATTTTGCTATTCTTATAAGCTAACGTATTTGAATCGAACGTTACCCTCAAAATATTTCAACTTGACTTCTATACTCAAATAGTTTCAAAACTACTCATCTAACTATAAGATTTTAATCCAATTTCTAATCCATCATTAAAACTATGAAGCTACTACTAAATTATGAACTAACCATCAAAACATTTACTCGATTAATCAACTACGTGATGCTATCCTCAAATTCGTTATCCAGAACCTAACGAGAACTCAATAATACATAACCATTCTCGACCTCATTAAACTAAATGTTTCATCTATACATAAGAGCACTAATGAAATTTTACGCAACTAATTTTCATGCACTTATCTAAACCCAATGTACTTCATCTATAAACTCGTTACTCTAACGGAATGTATAATCAGCGGATTTTGTAAAACTACCGAAATTCAATTCTATTAAAATAATTTCCTTATTTTATTTATTTATTTATTTTTTTTTTATAAAAATATATATTTTAAAATAATAAATTTTTTTTTAATAGAATGAAATAATTAAAAATAACCTTTGGGTGCTACTATTTGTAAGATAAAATATATGCATTTCACGATAAATAACTTCTTTATTCTAATGTTGGTTAAATATTTACACAAGATATTCTCGTTTTCTCAAATTTGACACAAAGACGTGCAACAAACACTATATCTTCTGTTTTCCAATACTTACAACTTAAATTGTGTCATTTATTTTCAAATCAATCCTATTATCCATGGTAAAGATTAAAACTTCCAAATTTTTACTTAGCTTTTAAAACATGCATTATAGAAAAATAACATCATCTCTTGTAAACTTATTTACCTCCATAGTTAATACATCTGATTCATCTAAAGCTGTTGGTCATATAAATTCAAACATCTTAAAATCGAATCCAATAGGAACTAAGTGATATATTCATGCGAACTATAAATTGGATTATCCGCATTGTCAAACTTTCATGAAGTTAATTTTTCTGAAAATCCTAATAAACTATGTTATTACATATACACCACCAACTAATGATTTTGAACTGGTCAATATCAGAAAACTCAGATAATTACATCTTACACGCATAGAGTCGATTTTCATAAACTTAAGTGTCGCTATTCTAGTAACTTGACTATCTATATCGATGAACAAAACTATTTATATGAGCAATGTCTACCTAATGAACGTTAGTTCTTCTGAATCATCAACCTACTTATCATCTTAAACTGATTCTCCCTAGTAATATTTCTATCGAGTATGATATCGGAACCTAAGCGTATCGTCACTTTAACCTAAAAACTTTTGTGTACTTTTGACTCGCACATGATCAAATAAACTCTGGGGTCCATGCAAAAACTAAAATAATTACGGGTGCACACGGAATTATGAAAGTTGGTGCATGGAAACCATAGTAAGTTTTGTCTTGTGTTTAAGGGCAATGCGGCAAATGTGGTGTGACAAGAGCATGGTGGATACGCCGTTGGTACATCCTATATATAAATGATTCTGTCATACTGTCAAATAAAGCGTTGCTTTGATCCGTGAATTTTTGTATTATTCTAAGTATTATATTCATATAACAATACCTATCGTATCTCACCGAGTAAGATAAACTATGCTCTATGTTGACCTAAAATAATAAACACTTACCATTTGAACCTATGCAGAAATCAGAAACTAATTCTTATCTTATAGAAATCAAAGTCTGGCAATTGTTTTGCATATTACTATCTGTCATCATCATCGTCCAATTCTTAAGTTGGCAGATTCTAATTCAACTCATCGAGACTAATGTATTCCTGTTCAAACCATAGTTGCTAAATAACGCAAGTACGATTACTATGGAAAGGTACAATACTATGGACAACTCGCATAGTTGGGCCACATTTAATCATTTTATTTTTACTTAACTATGTATAAAGTTACTTTATCAGTTTCATCTGTTCTATTAATCATGATTATTCTCGATGATCATTTAAATGATTCTAAATCCATATACCTAAATACTATTCTATTTCTATACTTAGTAACAGTTAATATTCATTCGAATCTCCATACAATTAGTTCACCCAAACTCTTATAAGTGAAAAGAGTTAAATAAACAACTCTCAATGAGTCAAAATAAATTAAGAATAAATAACTTCTTAATCTCGTTTCAATCAAAATGCTCATCTTTCCGTTGATCGAATTCTCATATAATAAAGTTTCTTGCGAGATGAAACTCCCCACGGAATTGGGTAGTGTTCATCCTGTGTTTCTTGTTTTTAATTTAAAGAAGTGTTTATCCGATAAAAATCTTATTGTGCCTGTCGATGATATCCGAATTTATGAATCGATGCAACTTATTGAACGGCCATTGAAGAGTTTGGACCGTGAAGTCAAACAACTCAAGCGTAATCAGATACCGATCGTTGGGACTCAAAATGTGAACCTAAACCTATACCTAATGAAAGCTAATATCCACACCTTTTTGCTTCATCTTCTCCTATTTCGGTTTGAGTAAATTTCGGGACGAAATTTCTATAAGGAGGGGAGACTGTGACATCTGCCCCGAACCCGAATCCGGATGCCCGACTCAAACCCGAAGTTGTTTATCTTTTAATTGTAATTCGTATTTATTTCTTCGAAATGTAACATTCATTAAAATTGTAAATAAATATGTCGAATTTTCACGTTATTCTCATCTGGTTTAAAACGATCGTATTCACATCGCAAAAATATTCACGCGTGTCAGATAATTATTATTTGTAATAATGAATCACAAAATATACATTAATATATATATGTATATAGTTCGTAAAAGGAAACTATTGAAAACGTTAAAAAAAAATCGAAACTAAGTCTCGAAATAGTCACTTAATGACTTAAACGAATTAAAAACTATAAAAACTTCACTTTTATAAACGCTACAATTTATTTAGTTAAGTTAGTCAGTCAATTTTACTTATAAACTAACTTTGGGCAAAATCTGTCAAGTTACAAACTTGGATATAAACTTGTGCTAACTAAATCAAACAAGACTTAAAACCTAAGGGGCTGTTCTTGTAACTTATTAAAACCCAAACCATTCTTCCCCCCTACACGTTTTTCCGGCGACTGCCCAACTCCGGCCACCCTGCGTTTTCCGGCAAAGCTTTATACACGAATCTTAACCAATTTTAACTCAATCAAACCTTTCCAAATCGCCTACTGGTCCGAATCGAACCCATATTGGCCAAATAACGCGTATAGAACCGATTTTTAGCATAAATCTATTTTGGGTTTCAAATTCGAAATCAAAATCTCCAAAATTAGGACTAAATCTTCGAACTTAATTATATCATAAGGCCCGGTTGTACTCGACTAACATAAATCAATCACCGAATCATCTCAATTCATTACCAAAACCACAAATCAAATACCAAAACCGCAACTCCGGCGACTTGAGTCGTTTTCAACATTCCGGTCATCAAACCAGGTAAATTTTATATTGGTTTTAATCCTCTCGATCACCTACATCTATCTATACCCTCAATTTCATCTCGTTTCATCTCGTTTCATCTCAGATTCTTGGATTTAATCCCAAAACCGTCGACATTCATCCCTAGCCGAATCCATATCAAACGATCACTAGAAGGTATGTTCTATATATCAAAATACTCGTGTTGTAATGGGGATTAAAAGCCCTATATTGGATTGGGATTGTAGTAGCTGATTCAGACGAATTGGACGGATTTTGTTTCTAGGGCTTATATCAAAAGGGGTGTTCTTGACAAATAAAAGATAAAACTTTTAATCGACCGAATTATTTCAACAAAAGCTCGTCTGGTCTAGCGGTAAAGTCCGTTTGTTTGTGTGTGGAAGGTCGCAGGTTCGAGTCCCCTTCCCACCAATTTGTTTAATTTTTATCTTTAAGTGTTTTACACATTAATTAACATTAAATCTTAATTATAATAAATTAATAAATAATATCTTTTATATATTAAATACATTTAATTTTATAAAACTTATAAATTCTAAATTTAAATAATATTGTCATATTATTAAGTATTTAAAATGTATACATATTTAAAATAAATACAAAAAAACAAATACTTATGAAATATGTATATACTCAAATCCGAAAAATATATTACGTTTCGTACCCAAAATCACAATACGTAATTCAAAACCCTAAATCCTAAACCCTAATTTCCAATTTATAATCTAAATTCCAAATCCCAAATCCGAAACCCTAGATCTCGGATTTGTGATTTTTGTTTTTATTTCGGTTGTTTCTAAGTTCGGGTTTCCTCAACTAATTAGGTGGTACTAATATTTGGGGAGAATTCTCGGTTCGTCATAGACGTTTCTTTTCCGGTTATCTTGCTTGTTAAGGTGAGTAAACTCACTTTCCCCTTTTTCTGTTTTACTTTTTGGGGCTGAAACATGTGCTTAATTACGATGCTATGGTTTCTTTTTGTTTCTTGTTTCTTTTTCAAAAATGAGATCATTTAATATGTTAATCTAGTTTGGCCGCTTGATGCAATCTTATGTGTTAGGAATAGAAATTATATTATTTGTAATTTCCACCGGTACGATATTAGCGCTAATGGCTTGACAAGCCCACCTACACTAATGGTCTGATAGGTGATTAGACCCGGCGATTCTTTTGTTGATTCTATAGGTTAGATTATGTTGCTAAACGAGATGCTTGTTACTACGTTGCTATGTCCCTTGAGATGCTAAAAATATTTATTGATAACTTATACAACGAGATGGTTCAATGACGGTTACTTGACGGTTCAATAAATGTTATCAATAAATGTAACACGGTTGATTCTATGTTGATTCTATGGTCATGGTTGAATGATATAATGATATTGCTATACACATAAACTTGCGTGACATATTCATATTGATCTCGGATTTCATATTACGTATTATCAAATGTGTTTTTACTCACTAGCTAATTCTTTAGCTAACTTATTTTACACATGTTTCAGGTGGCGTTTGTTTCGTTTATGCTTTACAAGACACGTAGGATTGCTTTTGGACCTAGATTAAAAGTTACTTAGATAGCTTTAATTATTTGTTTTTGTTTTTGTATTTAAGACTATTTACTTTTTCCTTGTCATGAAATTGATGCTTAATTAAATATTAAAATATGCTTTTAGTGTGCCATGTGCTTTGTACTAATGATATCCAATTTACTTGACAACCCGGTGTTTTCCGCCACCGGGCGGGGTGTCACAGTATTTCCACATTTAAAACAGTGAGACTTAAAACCAGTTTTGGGAACTCTGTTAACAGGAATTTTATCCATTTCAATTTCCTCATCACATTCAGACAGTTGTGAGTTGCAGTCACTGTAAGTGTCATAGAGTTCTTTTAACTTACCTGTTGTGACTTTAACTGTATCAGATTCAGGTTTTGGTTTAAGAATGTATGAAAAAGATGATTCCTTCTCTTTTGGTTTTGAAATTCTCACAGGTGTGAAAGATGGAATTTGATGAGTGAAGAACTTTTGAAAACAGTTTGTTTTGGTTTGACTTTCAGAGACATGACCTGAAAGTTTGTCTTTGTCATTCACACACACATTTTTAATCAAATCATCATTCAACACATTAGGGTTTGAAGTAGAACACCCTAGATTACTATTAAACATGGAATTGTCTGAATATGACACATTACTACAAACAGAGTTAATTAAACTAATGTCTTCAAAAGACTTCTTGGAATCAGAACTACTGCAATCACTACTGCCAGAACAACCGAGCCCAACACTCCCACCATATGCGTAATCCTCTCTAACTTCCTTAAGATTTACTTCACTTAAACCTGCAATGGAACTGTCAGTATCATTCTGCATAATCTCTTGAATTAACTCATTTGAGGGATGAGGAATAGGTGTAGGAGAGTAACAGAAAGTACTCGGTGGAGGATATGCATATGTTTCATTGTTACTAAGACCCAAACCCGTCTTAACTCTGGCCCCCCTTTGTTTCTTGCACAGTTCCTCCCTTTTCATACCAGATATAGTCCACTGCTGCAATTTGTTTTTAAGTTTTCTTGCTTCAAATTCAGCAAGTGTAACTTGCTCAGTCAAGTAGTTAATTTCACAGTTCTTTTCTAAAAGAGTCCTTTTTAAGTGTTCATTTTCCTTTAAAGCTTCTCTTAACTTAACAAAATATTTTGATTCACTTAATTTAAGCTCTTTGATGGTTCTTTTTAATTCGTTTTCGTTTGACATTAACAATTTATTTGCTTTGTATATGCCAATTAAACGAATTTTGCAAGCAGATGAACACATATCTTCAATAACATCGTAAGGAAGACCAATTACCAGTTTCTCGGCAGCCAGAGCATGATCACATTGGCAGTAGGGAGTGCTTCTTTTGAATTCATCAACTGCATCCAGCCTTGCCTTCTCAATCATTTCTTCCAAGCTAACCTTAGACTCCTCCTCATGCTTCACTTCATTAACAGCAGCTTCACAAACTAACCCTGAATGATTCAGATGTCCTTGAGCAATAACATCTGATTGAACTTTAACAACATTCTCCACTTTCTCTTCCTCTTCCTTTTCATAAAATTCTTTAAATGGATCAAAGAGATTTATATCATTGTCATCAAACTCAGCAATTTCAGCAACAAGGGCATGGTTAATCTCCTCCTTGGTTTCTTCAATTTCTGCACTCCAATCAAAGTTGGTGAGCAGTGCAGTTTCATTCTTTGACTTTGCTTCCTCAACCTTTTCTTGAATTGGAGCAGATCTTGGATTTGCAGAGTTAACTGGCTCAGTAACGATTGGTAATGGGCATTCTCTCTTGAAGTGGCCCAGTTGTTTGCAGTTATAGCATCTTAACTTTCCCTTGTCATACCCCAGCTTACTATTCTGTCCCTGATTTCCAAAGTTTCTTCTGCCAGTTCTTTCCATGAATCGTCTGGCACGAAGAGTGAGCATAGCCATCTGCCATTGGATATCTGTTTCCTCCAGATCATCAGGATCCACCTGATACATATCTTCTACAGTCATACCCTTCCCTTTCAACTCACCTGCAACAAGAGCTTCATAACTGTGAACAAACATTCCAAATAAAGCCATAGTATCTGACGGAATCTGAGTGGTGACAGATGCATTTGAGCTTGAACCAGCGTTTGTAGATGCACCAGCAGATTTAGCAGACACATGACCAGATGATCCTCTAGATGCAGCACTGTACATATATGAGTTTGCAGCGGATGAGATAAGTGCAGCATTTTGAGAGGGAATGTTTGGAACCATCATTGACTGATTATATTCTCTTCTCTTCACATCAAGGTCGAAAGACTTCAGCTTGTTGATGACGTCCATCAGTTTGTAGTCAGGAAAGTTTCTCTCTTGTTTCAACAGCTTGATTTGAAGACTCCATTGAGGAGGAAGAGAATCTAATAGTTTTGCAACTTGTTCATGATTGCCCAGCTTATCATCATATTTCTTCAGATTACTTGACACAGATAGGAATCGGTTTGTAATGTCAGTCAAGTTTTCTTGTGAGTATCCCACGAAAGAGTTGAATTCCTTTTCGGCTTGTGCTTTTCTATCCAGTTTCAGATCCTCATTCCCATCATAAAATTCACACAATGCATCATACAGGCTCTTTGCAGTTGTGTGTTCAGCAAACCTGTTGAAGATGTCCTGATGCAAGCAAAGTATCAATGCCCCCAGTGCCTTCTTGTCACGATCAAGTAACTTGATATCTGTTTCAGTAAAAGTAGTTGGATTTGTGTTTACTGAGGTGACGGTTCCTTCAACAGTTGTTGGCACGTGCGGGCCATTTACTATAGATTCCCATTGGTTGTAGTCCGTGTAGTAGAAGAATGCTTTCAAACATCTTTTCCAATCTTCAAAGTTTTCACCACTAACAAGCCTCGGTGGCCTGTTAGGTTGAACGCTATCCAGATCATTCATATTCAGTGTTGATGAAGTCATAACTTTGAACAGATTATAGATTCGCTGAAAATAAGCAGATTCGCTGGCTAGATTCGCTCAAAGAACACAGCAGATTCGCTGGAAGATTCGCTGGAAACAGATTCGCTTGACAGGCAAACAGTTTCGCTGACAGGCAAGCACAGATTCGCTGACCTGATTTTGGCAGCAGTTTCGCTTGCACAGTCAGTTAAACAAGTGAACTTTCGTTCGATGATATGTCAGATTCGCTGGCCACAACACAAACCAATCAGGACGCAAATTTGAATTAGGTTCGCTGGATGAACAGACAGTTTCGCTGGTTGAACAGTTAGATTCGCTGGTAGCTCAACCACCCTGCAACAGTACGGAAACAGCTCGAAAACCTTCAAAACTTGACCATTTGCATACACGTTTGTTTTAAAAGCTTCCTATGACCAAATACCACAATCTTTGAGCAAAATACAACACCAAAACACTAACACAAGCTAGGAACAGAATCAAAAAGTATTTTCGACCCAAAAACTCCAAAAACAACACAAAAATCACTAGAATCAAACAATCAAGAGCACTAAGGCTCTGATACCATATTGTCGGTCCATGATGATCGTGATTTCAGTGCTATGTTGACTTGTTTAACACAAATATATCCAAGACTTGAAGAACAAAGTGTATAATATCCAAACAACCCAATAACAAGATTACACACACAAATGAGGTAAATAAGCTACAAAGATAAGTAGAATATGCTCCTAGCACCTCAAATTGAACGATTACACAACACAATCAGTGAATAATAGTCTTGGTAAAAGATGTGCAAAAGTTGTATAAAGTGAAGATAAGGTTACAATATATAGCAGTGTTAGGTTCGCTGATAGATTCGCTCTAGCGAATCTATCTAGCGAACCAACACAGGTTCGCTGGGCACATAGGTTCGCCCAGTCGACACCTTAATACAAAAGACAACCTGAACTGCGGGCGAATCTATAGATTCGCCCGTAGGTTCGCTAGTACAAATACAAATACAAGTTAAACAATTACAAACAAAAGTAACACCGACAAGCCGGTGAGTCCAACCTATACATAGTGACTATCAAAACTCGTTACCCTAACACAACGTGTAATCAATGGACTTTGTAAAACTAACGGTATTCGATTCTATTGAAATAATTTTTTTATTTTCCCAAACAAAAATATATATACATATATATATTTAAAAAAAATAGAATTTTAATAACTTTTTGGTCTTAGTATCTTGTAAAAAAAAATAGATATATATATATATATACATATAAATTTCGTGATAAATGATTTCTTAAAAAAAAAAAAGGTGATTGGTCATTCTAACGCCGGCCAAATATTTACACAAACATTTGCCCGTTTCTCAAATACGACACAAAGACTTGCAACAAACACCATGACTTCTGTTTTTTTTTCCAATACCAAGTACTTATAACTTAAATTGTGTCGTTTGTTTTTAATTCAATTCCCTTATCTATGGTAAAGATTAAAACTTTCAACTTTTTTATTTTAGCCTTTAAAACTACATTATACAAAAACAACACCATCTCTTATACACTTGTTTATCTCCATAGTCAACACATTTGGTTTACCTAAAGCTGTCGGTCATACAAACACCTTAAAAGTTAAACCCAATTAGAACTAAGTGATCTATTCATACGAACTATAAATTGGATTATCAGCATTATCAAAATTTCTTGAAACTAATTTTTTCTAAAGATCCCAATAAACTATATTATTACATCTTACACACATAGAGTCGATGTTCACAAACTTAAGTGTTACTATCCTAGTACTCGAATTTGACCATCTATATCGTTGAACAAAGTTATTTATATGAGCAATGTCTACCTAATGGACGTTAGTTTCTTCTGAATTATCTATCTATTTATCATCTTAATATGATTTTCCCAATTACTATTTCTATCAAGAATGATCTCAATACATATACGTATCGTCATTTTAACCTAAAATTGTTGTGTACTTCTGACTCGCACGTGATCGAATGAACTGTGGAGTCCATGCAAAAACTGAAGTAATTACGGGTGCACACGGAATTATGAAAGTTGGTGCATGGGAACCATAGTAAGTTTGTCTTGTGTAGCTGAGCCAGATTTAATCATCTTATTTTCACTAGACTTGTTTACTCATTTTACTAATTGCATATAAGCCACTCAATTATGTGTAAGGTTATTTAATTCGTTTCAAACATTCTAATAATTACGACTATTTTCGATGATCATTTAGATAATTCTAAATCCATATACTTGAAATATGTCATTTGCAAGTTGGTATCATATTCTATTCCTATATTGAGTAACAAATAAAATTTATTCGAATCGACATACAAATAGTTCAATCGAACTCTTATAAGTGAAAAGAGTTAAATAAACAATCCTCAATAAGACAAAGCGAATTAAAACTTCTTAATCTCGTTATTTCAAAATCGTGTCTCAATCAAAATCTTTCCATTGATCGAATTCTCAAGAGTTTCTTGCAAGATGAAACTCTCTACGGAAGTGAGGAGTGTTCATCCTGTGTTTTATGTTTCTAATCTGAACAAGTACTTATCCGATAAAAATGTCATTGTGTATATCGATAATGAATTGATGCAATTTATTGAACGAACATTGGAAATTATGAACCGTGAAGTCGAACAACTCAAACGTAATTAGATATCAATCGTTAATGATCGTTAAAACTCAAAATGTGAACATGAATTTAAGACCAAATGAATGTTAAGTATCCTCATCTTTTTGCTTCATCTTCTTCTACTTCGGTTTGAGCAAATTTCGGGACGAAATTTCAATAAGGAGGGGAGACTGTGACATCTGCCCCAAACCCGAACCCGAATGCCCGACTTGAACCCGAAGTTGTTATCCTTTCAATTGAAATCGTATTTATTTTTCTTTAAAATGTAACGTTTATTATTATTGTTGTGAATAAACGCATTTAATTCTACGTTGTTCCCGTCTCAATTAATTTCACATTTCAAAACGTTCACGTATATCGAATAAATAATGGTGGAACTATAAATCCCAAAATATATATATATAAATAAATATATATATAGTTCGTAAAAGAAAATTAGTAAAAACGTTAAACCAAAACGCCTCCAAGTCTCGAGATAATCTCGTAACGGCTTAAACGAGCTAAAACCATAAAAACGTCACTTACATAATTGTTACGTTTCAATTTGGTTAAGTTAGTTAGTTAAAATAGTGATTTAATTAACTTTGGGCCGAACCTGTAACTTTTGAAACTGGAATTATAAGTTATTAACCAAAATAATAAACCATCTCAAACTGCAAGGACTTAAACTGAAACTTTAACCCAAACCACCCCCCCTGTGCGTTTAACCCCGTAAAACCGGCGACATCGCCGGCGAAATCCAGCCAACTCCGGCGGCGCTCCGGCGAGTGCTAACCTCTACTTTTAGTACGTTTTAATTCAATTAAAAACCAGAAAAATGCTCCTCGACAGGATTCGAACCCACTACCATTTCTTAACATCATTTTAACCAACCCATTTCGTGCGATTAATCGGTTTCTAAAACCGTTCTAAAACCCACAAATTCAATGCTTCAAATTAATGTTAACTGTTACAAATTCATACGTTCATATCATTCCCACAGCAAAACTAAACGTAAATCTACCATCAATTGCACTATTAACACTCACACCATTATCAATTAATCCAATTTTCATCTTCAAGTTCTGATTAGGTTTGGTACCAAATATCGTCCATGTTATCTGAATTTTCAAGTGGCATCTTAATCAAAATCTGTCTATGAATCTTCCTGGAAATTGAATTGAATCATAACATCTCTGTTCGTTCGTCTGGATCATTTCTTGGCCGCGCCTTATGTTCTTCTTTTCTGATTCTAGCTATCATCAATCATGTAAGTGTTATATATAGAAATGATCGCGAGTTCGTGTAGATTAAAAGCCCTCTGATGATTTTGGATTTGATTAACAGATTTGAACGAATTGGTTGGATCTTTGTTCTAGGGTTTATATGGAAATGGGTGTTGTTAAGTATAAAATGCTAAAACAATTAAAAACGAGTTTCAATAACAAAAATGATTCTGGTCTGGTGGTTAAGGTGTTGGTGTTGTGAGGCAAGGTCACGGGTTCGACCCTCCTTGCCCTCTTTTCTTTAAATTTTAATGTTTTATATATTAAACATTAAACCTATACTTTTCTAAATAACCCAAATGATTTCTTTTATATTAAGTATACTTGCAATATTTAAAAACATACAAATGTACTACAAAAGGATAAATACTTACAATATATATATATATTCAAAAACGAAAAATACTACAATGTTTCGTGTAAAACCCTAAATTGGATTTGAAACCCTAAATCCCCAAATTGGATTTTAAAACCCTAAATTGGATTTGAAACCCTAAATCCCCAAATTGGATTTTAAAACCCTAAATTGGATTTGAACCCTAAATCCCCAAATCGGATTTTAAAGCCCTAACTCCCAATTGGTGTTTTAAAATCCTAAAGAAAATCCCAAATTATATTTTGAAACCCTAATTTTAAATTGATACTTTAAAACCCTAAATTCCCAAATTATAATTTGAAACCCTAATTTTCAATTTATAATTTAAAACCCTAAAACCCCAAATCCAAAACCCTAGAATTTCTAAGTTCTTGATTCTAGTTACTATATTATTTGTCTCGTTTCTAAATAAGGTTTTCCCAGTTAATTAGGTGATTCTAATATCTGGGCGATCCTCGGTTCTTTCTAGTTGCGATTCTAGTGTTACTATTATCTTTGGATTTTAAGGTGAGTAAACTCACTCCCCTTTTTCCATTTTACTATTTTGGGGCTGAAATATGTCTTTTACTATATTGCGTTTTCTATTCGTTTTCTAAAAGAGATCATACAAATATGTTAATCTAGTTCGCGGCTTGATGCAATCTTATGTGTTAGTTAAAAGTAGTTTTATCGCTTTGTAATCCCACCGGTACAATGTTAGCGCTAATGGTTTGACAAACCCACCTGCTTGTACAACATCGATAGGTGATTTAAACCCGGCCTTTCTAATTCCATGTTTACTATGTCGAGATGCTATGTTGCTATACTATGTTGCTATGCTATGATGCTATATATGCCATGTCCCTAAATTGCTAAATGATGACTTATATATCGAGACGGTAAACGACGGTTATTAAAAGTTATCATTATTTATTACATGAGTGGTTCTCATGACAAATGGCTAAACGAGATACTATGGTTTCTATTGTGGTTGGTGTGCTATTCTATTCTAGGGGTCCTGGTAGGGTGATATTACGAAATTACTATACATGTGGGATTGCGCAGCATATCTTGTTGATCTCGGATTTCAATACTATTACTATTCAATTTGGGTTTTACTCACTAGATTTAATTAGCTAACTTTATTTTCACATATTTCAGGTGATGCTTTGATGTTGTTTTGCTGCTTTTGCCAAGACATAGGATTGCCTTGGACCTAGAATAATAAAAACACAATTGCATTTACTATTTCGGTTTTATTACTTTTGTCGTTTATATTTAAGACTCGTGTTCCAAACTTATGATAATAATTATTAGACTTTAATAAAAGTAACACCATGTGCTTTGTTTACTATGGATATCCAATTCTCTGACAGCCCGGTGTTTTCCGCCACCGGGCGAAATGTAACATCCCACATCGGTTGGGAGGGAGAACAAAACCCGCCTTATAAGGGGGTGGAAACCTTCCCTACCATGACGCGTTTTAAAACCGTGAGGGGCGGCGCCTGAGGGCGTTTCGACCGCCAAAGCGGACAATATCATGGTGCGGTTTCACTGGGCTATTACAGATGGTATCAGAGCTAGGGACCGGACCGATGTGCCAGCGGGGACGCTGGCCTCCTTAAGGGGGGTGGAATGTAACATCCCACATCGGTTGGGAGGGAGAACAAAACCCGCCTTATAAGGGGGTGGAAACCTTCCCTACCATGACGCGTTTTAAAACCGTGAGGGGCGGCGCCTGAGGGCGTTTCGACCGCCAAAGCGGACAATATCATGGTGCGGTTTCACTGGGCTGTTACATAAAAACAGTGATGCTACATCTAAAAACAGAGGGACCCTATACTAAAGCAAAGTGAAAGGGCCTATGGGCATTAGTGGGTCAAACTATCAGGAGCTTAGCTAGCCACAAATTTATTCACCTTGATGTGTGTGATTATATATATTAAATTAATGTCGTTCACAAAACTCAGGTTTTAAATTAAAATGGAAAACCCAACAAAACTCACACAAGCGGCAAGTGTACCGGTCGTGTGTAGTCAAGCTAAGTAAGTCCGAGTATCGTACCCAAGAGACTTGTTTGGCGGCCCTCAATAATAAATCGTTATCGACTCCTAACCGATGAAACTTTGTTTATTTTTAATTATTTAAACTATGAAAATAAATACGAACTAAATATTAAAAGTTATCTAAATTAATTAAAACTAGTAAAACTGAAAATTACTTTAATTAAAACTAATAAAAGAAAACTAGAAACGACTTAAACTAAGAAGACAAACTAAACTGATTCGAGAACTGTCAAGAATGAGAAAGCAACTACCTAGGCGGGAATCCTATTAACGACTCGACTACTTTTGGTTTCATACAACTAATGGCACCGGATCTAAAAATATAACTACCAAGAACAACCCAACGCTACACTGCCTGCTATAGGTCTTAAATGTATGCTAAATGTCCTAAAATAATTATTTGAAACTCACGGTGTTAAGGAATGGTAAAAACCACACTTTGATGACTAATGGACCCTAAACTAGATCTCCTTCCGGTCTCACTAGTCCATTACCCTAATAGTTGGTTCTATCAACTCAATAAGATAAAGGGATCAATTAATCTAATATGATCTAAGACAAGAAATCACAAGTGACTAGACTACTTAGGCAAAATCCACTTCCGTGTGATCCTAACCTAAACAAACTAGCAACTAGATGAAATCTACAACCTATCTCCTTCCGGTCTCTAGGTCGGTTAGAATACTAATTTATACATATGAAAGCAAGCCTATCTCATAGGTGACTATTCCTAGATCAACCCACATATTGATTCAAATACTAAGTCTAAATCTAGCATGCAATTTTAACCAAAAACACAAAGTCAATAATTAAAATCACAAGAGAAACATGGCAAACCACATATATATTATAACTAGTACGCACGTCACATTCAAAGACAATATTTAGATCAACTTTGCAATAATCATCCATTCCATTAGTTATAAAATAAACCAAAAGTAGCTAAAAACATTAATATTCAACCATTGCCTAGGTAGTACTAAAAGTTTAGCCAAAAATCATGCCTAGACTAATAACTAAATCAAAAACAATAGCATTCATGATTCAATCAAAAGTTTAAACAAAAGATTAAATAACTATAGCGAAATAAAACAAACCAAAAGCGTACTCCACAAGTCAAACTTGAATGTTCGATCTTCAAAAACCTTACTTTCCTTCTTGCGTCGAGACCCAATTAATTGCCTTCAAAACAAAATAATCGTCGCTGCTACGGTTACCAATGCTGTCACCAACTCTTTCTTTCTTCTTCTTTTCGTTCGATCCAAAAAGGAACAAAAAAGGCTGCCGTCCAAAAAATTCAATTGCCGTTCAAGTTTTTTTTTTCTTTTTCTCCCCCTTTTTTTCCTTTTGTGCGCTCCAAAGAATAAAAAACCAAAACCCTCCGTCACCTAACCAATTGATGTTGAATAATAAACATGTTAGGTTTCTTTCTTTTATTTTTGATGGGCCTTTACTTGATTTCATTATGCTTAAAAATATATATATCAAACTTTAATTAAAATATGTAAATCAACCAAATTATATGACCTCAATTTAATTACTTTGTCAAATGTCATATTTCAAATTTATTTAACCATATAAGAGTAAAAATTGACCAAAAGTAACCCAAATGTGTAAGGAATATTCGTATAAAATAATGTATATTTTGGACCACACCAAATATCCCCACACTTAAACCTTTTTCGTCCCTGAAAAAGCATAAACTATCTCAGGGATTCAAGACTTGAAAACTCTAAAACCAAAAACAAAAACTAAACAATTACAACTCAAACCTTTAATCCTTACTCAAACAAGCACCCATGACTAAAACTTTAGTGATTTTTAATTAGAGTGGGACTCATAGTTATTATAAGCTTTCCATGGTTTTATTGGGTTGAGTCACCCCAACTTGACTTAAACCTTATAACTAATTGATTAAAAACATTTTAAAGCACAAACAACAATCAAGCAACTTCAACAACATTGCTTATTATTATTCATTTCACAAGTGGCATCAAATAACTTCAATTTCCAACTTACTCCTAGTTAATGTTCCCCATTACATGACATACCCCCGTTATCAAGCAATATCCCAAAATTCATCACCATACGTGATTATGCACGACTTCATCTGTGGGCTTACATATGGCGTGTCCCTTGTGGTCCGTTTCTTATTGGTATTAGGACGCGAGCAAGGGGACCCCATATGACTAACAGGTGGTTTGATCAAGTCAGTAGTGAATTTGTACTTTTTAAGCACATTGTGATCAAATTTATTGACTTATAACGGCAGCTTAACTGCGGGTTTTGCTATTTGAGCTTTTATTTGAATATTTATACCTCTTTTTTAGAAGTAAAAATACCAGATGATAGACCGCATAAAGACCCATGGTCTCCGAATCCCAAAACGTCCCATCAATACAAGATTTAAGATTATAAAATCATATGCCATGAAATGTTAACCACTAAAACTAGAAGTGTGAAAATTAAAGTTTACTATAAACCACCTTTTTTTTTTAAAAGCAACTTCACATTGTATCACAGTAGCTAAAAGGCTTGTGTATGACTCAACTTTTTATTTCACTTCAAGAATAGTATGTTTCCCACTAAAAATCACTTAAATTAGGTTTTATAATGCCACAACGTTACTGCCATTTCATTCATAAAGGTTGAGAGACACAAACAAAAGAAAATATATAAAAAAATAATTTTTTTTTTTTAATTTTTTTAATTTTTTTTTGGATTTTTTAGACTCTATATTGACTCAAAACAGATAACTAAAACTCATAAATGACCATTTCCCATCCCCACACTTAAGTTCTACATTGTCCCTAATGTAGAAATGGAAAAAGACTTAAAAACAAAGCTAAGAATGCAAAAAAAATAAAATAAAAGATAAGAGAGGTGAATTGGAAAAGACTTAGCTGGTATTGCGAAACGCGTAAGCTCCAAGTCTTCATTCCAATATTCAAGCGTTGACCGTATAGCATTTCGGTCGCGGTCAACCTTGCCACCGACACTCCCGAGCTCCTCCTTCATCTTCACAAATGCATACTCACCCGAATGGAGATTGAGTACGGGTGAGAATAATTTAAACCTGCAAAAACAAAAACAAGATACCCGAGCATAAAACTGACTCGACACAGCTAAAATAAAATGAAAATAAAAAATAATAAAATCAAACACAAGATAGAAACTAAACTTACAAACTCTACATACTACGGGTTGCCTTCCGAGAGCGCTTTGTTTATTAACGAGTCGTCAGCTAGACTCGGCCCCACCTGTAATCTCAATCAGGAGGCTTATCCTTTATTCGTCTCCCACTAGTTCTAGTTACTTTCTTCCGCCTTCCGTTGGTTGAGAAAAATCCAACGGAAGAACTCACCAAAGCTCTAAAATATTTACTCGAGTCAGGCCACCAAGCATTAAATCTCCCCGGACCAGATTTGATACGGTGCATGTAGTGTTTGCCATGGGCGTTTCTATAATATGGTGGAATTTTGCGCTCCCTAAAAGACCAACGCTTCATGTTCATCACTTGTTTATTCACATCTTCACCTGTCCCCTCATGTGGTGTCTTTGATTGGGGTGGTGATCCACTATCACTATCTTCCACAGGTCGGCTATCATGACTCGAAAGTGATGGGTCAACTATCTTTGATGTCATCATAAATTTATCCTCTATCTCATGTTGCACTTCTTCTTTGATTTCCTCAATTGGCTCTTCATAAAATAAGGTTTGTAAATAATCCAGATCACCAACTGGGTCAAACAGTGCTTCCTTTTCTCCTATGGTCGATATACCCAGTAAATCTTCATCAAACTCATCCTCCATATCTGGAACAAACTCCCCCTCTTTTTTATTATCCGTGTAAGCATCCTTGAGTATTGATCCCTGCATCGTATCACTCTCACAAGACAAGTGTAAAAAATAACTAGGAACCTCATGATTGATCATAAATTTAAATGAACAATCAAGGATATCATTAGGGTCAGAATACTTACCTGGAGGTGGGACTTGTATTGAACTCTCTTGGATATGGTCTTGCACTCCGTCCATTAGCGTCTCCAATTCTGTGGATTGCTCAAACAAATCATTGTAGATGCTTGTGCCACAAGAAATACCTTCTCCTTTAAAGTTGGCTCGAAGTTGGGCGACCCTAACGCTTAGTTCTTCTGTCCTAAGAAGTAGTTCCTCAGATTCCTTGATTTAAATTTTACGTTCCTCGGCTTCCTTCACTCGTTGCACCAGTTCAAGTGCGTGTTCCTCGGCTCTTTCCTTGTCTCGATCAAGATATTTTTGCATCATCTCCATAACATTTGTGTATTGATCAGGTCCAGATGGTGAACTCTCATGTGGTTGAAAGTCCGGATAAGGATTATCATAACCTGTGGGATACCCCTGTGAGTAGTAGCAACAATACGTGTCATGAGGTCCTCCACAGATCTTGCACCAAAATCTCGTACGTTGATTCCCGTAATTATAAGTATTGTCTATGTAGCCATCCTCACAGTAGTTGTCCATGAGAAAAACTGCAAAAACAACTCAAAGAGAAACGATCACGTGCACCTGATAGAAAAGCCAAGTAAAAAGAACAAAACTAAAAAAATATATATATATATATATATCAACTAATCTAAGACGAAAGAAAATAAATAGCTAACAAACACAAAAATTACCCCTAAAAAGTAAATAAAAGAAAAACTAAATTACAAAATAATAGTAAAACGAAAGTGGTTAGATCCCCGACTCGGATCGTTCTCGAAGTCGCCAAAATAAAGTCCCCGGCAACGGCGCCAAAAACTTGATGTGTGAATATATATATATAGATTAATGTCGTTCACAAAACTCAGGTTTTAAATTAAAATGGAAAACCCAACAAAACTCACACAAGCGGCAAGTGTACCGGTCGTGTGTAGTCAAGCTAAGTAAGTCCGAGTATCGTACCCAAGAGACTTGTTTGGCGGCCCTCAATAATAAATCGTTATCGACTCCTAACCGATGAAACTTTGTTTATTTTTAATTATTTAAACTATGAAAATAAATACGAACTAAATATTAAAAGTTATCTAAATTAATTAAAACTAGTAAAACTGAAAATTACTTTAATTAAAACTAATAAAAGAAAACTAGAAACGACTTAAACTAAGAAGACAAACTAAACTGATTCGAGAACTGTCAAGAATGAGAAAGCAACTACCTAGGCGGGAATCCTATTAACGACTCGACTACTTTTGGTTTCATACAACTAATGGCACCGGATCTAAAAATATAACTACCAAGAACAACCCAACGCTACACTGCCTGCTATAGGTCTTAAATGTATGCTAAATGTCCTAAAATAATTATTTGAAACTCACGGTGTTAAGGAATGGTAAAAACCACACTTTGATGACTAATGGACCCTAAACTAGATCTCCTTCCGGTCTCACTAGTCCATTACCCTAATAGTTGGTTCTATCAACTCAATAAGATAAAGGGATCAATTAATCTAATATGATCTAAGACAAGAAATCACAAGTGACTAGACTACTTAGGCAAAATCCACTTCCGTGTGATCCTAACCTAACCAAACTAGCAACTAGATGAAATCTACAACCTATCTCCTTCCGGTCTCTAGGTCGGTTAGAATACTAATTTATACATATAAAAGCAAGCCTATCTCATAGGTGACTATTCCTAGATCAACCCACATATTGATTCAAATACTAAGTCTAAATCTAGCATGCAATTTTAACCAAAAACACAAAGTCAATAATTAAAATCACAAGAGAAACATGGCAAACCACATATATATTATAACTAGTACGCACGTCACATTCAAAGACAATATTTAGATCAACTTTGCAATAATCATCCATTCCATTAGTTATAAAATAAACCAAAAGTAGCTAAAAACATTAATATTCAACCATTGCCTAGGTAGTACTAAAAGTTTAGCCAAAAATCATGCCTAGACTAATAACTAAATCAAAAACAATAGCATTCATGATTCAATCAAAAGTTTAAACAAAAGATTAAATAACTATAGCGAAATAAAACAAACCAAAAGCGTACTCCACAAGTCAAACTTGAATGTTCGATCTTCAAAAACCTTACTTTCCTTCTTGCGTCGAGACCCAATTAATTGCCTTCAAAACAAAATAATCGTCGCTGCTACGGTTACCAATGCTGTCACCAACTCTTTCTTTCTTCTTCTTTTCGTTCGATCCAAAATGGAACAAAAAAGGCTGCCGTCCAAAAAATTCAATTGCCGTTCAAGTTTTTTTTTTCTTTTTCTCCCCCTTTTTTTCCTTTTGTGCGCTCCAAAGAATAAAAAACCAAAACCCTCCGTCACCTAACCAATTGATGTTGAATAATAAACATGTTAGGTTTCTTTCTTTTATTTTTGATGGGCCTTTACTTGATTTCATTATGCTTAAAAATATATATATCAAACTTTAATTAAAATATGTAAATCAACCAAATTATATGACCTCAATTTAATTACTTTGTCAAATGTCATATTTCAAATTTATTTAACCATATAAGAGTAAAAATTGACCAAAAGTAACCCAAATGTGTAAGGAATATTCGTATAAAATAATGTATATTTTGGACCACACCACACCTGATGGGGGCTTAAGGTCACAAAGCGGGTTTGGCCTGTTGGTGAATCCGAGACGAGGATAAAGACGTCTGGTCCTTCGGCAGACTGTGAATTGACGGATAAAGAAGATAAAGTATAATATAAAGTATAAATAAATTAACGACGAAGTATTGCCAATGTTCTAGATTGTCTACGTGATAAGGTTAAAGTATTTTGACAAAGATTATGAGATGTTATTTGATAAAGTAAAACTAGAACTCACTCAGCGAAACTGACTTTTGTATGCATATAGTTTGACAGGTGTGTTGGTGAATCAAGCGGATGGCTTGGATGGCAAGCTACTCTGAAAGTGAAGACTGACATCCGTTTTAAGAAGACTTTTTATGTTTATTTTAAAGACGGATATGTAAATTTATGGTTTGTAATAACGTATTATGTTTTAAGACTTCCGCTGTGGTTATTTTAATTAAATGAGGGTTTTATGAAATGTTTTATGCTGTGTATGACCAACTGTGAGGCCCACTGAAAAGAGGGCCTTACACATCACGAGACAACATAAAACGTTGGTTTTCTTTACTTTATATGAAAACCTCGAAACTAATATTCATGTTTTATCATGAATTAAACCATGTTTTACAAACAATTATATTATGAAACATAAACTTGAAACTCGTTAACCTTTTAGTTGACCCATTTTCTTTTGAGCATTTTTGCAGGTAATTGAAGTTTTCAGGAAGAAGCCTTAGAAGTCAACCCGTTTTGATGGCATTACTATTTCAACGTCTAAGCTTAAAAGACAATTTTATATTATGTACTTTGGATGAGACACCTGTTGTTTGATTTTCAGAAACACGTTTTACGTCCTTAGTGGACGAGAGAAAACTTATTTTTATATATGTAATGACGTAATGCCATGCTTATTTCCTTTAATCTTTGGTTTATTAGAAGTACGCTTCCGCCACTTCGTTGATTATCAGTCGTCACACGTCACCCACCTAACCGGGGTGTGACAGGTTTGGTGATTAGAAGATGTTAGTCGAAGACAATAGTTCGTTTTGGAAAGATTAATTGTCAAATATGCGACTAATCTGGTAAGTCGTCGATTTTAATTTGAAACCTACAATCAATTCAGCGTAAAGGATGTTGGAACCACGTTTTGGGTATTGCAACAGGTTCGGAAATGAAAAAAATAGATTAGGAAAGGTTTGAGTTATTGTAATTGGTTAAAAAATGCGTAACAAGGTCGCCAGAGCTTCGGGACTTGGCCGGAATAGCTGCGCCGGCAACATTGCCGGATTTACGGGGTTAGGGGGGGAGAATTGGTTTGGGTTTTGAACGGATTACACAATTAGTCCCTTGAAGTTTCAGTTTCTTTTATTTTGAGTTATAAACTTTAATTTCAAGTTTCAAAACTTATAGTTTTTACCCAAAGTTAGTTTTATATTTGTTTTTAACTAGCCAACTTAACAAATTAATTTGTAATGTTTATAGGTTTGACGTTTTTATAACTTTAACTCAGTTAGAACGTTAAGGGACTATTTCTAGACTTAGAAGCGTTTTCGTTTAATAATTTTATAAAATCTCTTTTGTAAAAATATATTTTGAGATTTATTATTATAAATCGTAATTATTTAATACACATAGGTATTTTGCGAGGTAAATACGATTGATTAAATAAGATAAGAATAACGTAAGATCCGGTTCATTTATTAATAATCATAAAAACAAACGTTACATTTTCAGATTTAATTACGAATACAAATAAAACTGGATAATCTCAGGTTCGAGTCGGGCGTTCGGATTCGGGTTTGGGGCAGATGTCACACGAGACAAGGGAGTTATCAGATGTGGCACCAAAAGACTTAAATTGTGGAAACGGTTAGTATAAGGAAGATTGTCACCACCCTCTTGAGCCAAATCCCAAAATTCAGCTTTGAGTTTCTTTATTTCGTTTCTTGGACAAAATTCTTTCGTCATTAAGTCTTTAAATTGATCCCAAGACAAAGCCATTGCAACATCAGCCCCACGTGTACGTTTCTCCCCATTCCACCAAGTAAGCGCCCTCTTTTGAAGGACAGTAGCAGCATGTCGAACCTTGAGATTATCAGGACACTCGTTATTGAGGAAAGTATTCTCGGTACTCTCGAACCACTGCAGAAGACTAGTGGCTCCCTCGGTACCACTAAACTCGGTGGGTTAACACCACTACCATTAGTGCCATTATTTAGGTGGTTCAAAAGAGTCGGGATCATGACAACAACTTCTCAAGAAACAATGGATGCGATCCTTCTGCTAGAATTGCGAGGAAGACGAGAAGACATTCTGAAAGATTTAAAATAATTATGTGAGATATTATTTTATTTTACTATATTTATTCATTATATATATATATATATTTTTTCAATTATTATTATTATCTTTATTATTATTTATTTATTTATTTAGAATATAGGTATTGAAATCGAGTGGAGGTATTCTGAGTGTAGACGCTCAGTCCGCAAACCAAGCGAATACGTTGACTTATCAAAGTAGTAAGTTTTATAACCTTAAAGAAGACGTGGCTACCTATAAGTGGACACTCACCCCGAGGGTTCCCAGGTAAGGTAACGGATCCATCGGATGATTTGGATTTATATGAATACCTTTTCTTAGACAAAACACCCGAGATACAGGCACCCATTCTTCCAGTATTGCACGTGTTCAGTTAGAAAACTTGGACTTTGATGAGATTTGAAAAACATAAATATAATTATTGATTTTTGGAATTTGAGGAAGTAAATTTTTTAATTTTAAATTCATGAAGAAAATATTGATTTAAATTTGAGAATCGATTAGGAAATAGATTTGGAATAGGGGTAAGTCATAGGGTTTTGAAGTTCATATGATTAATAATGAGAATTGAATCTATATAATAATTCAAAGTTTTAGGGGGGGCAATTTTTAGGGGGAATTTTTTATAAAAGAAAGTTTTAGAGGGAAGATATGAAATACCATGCATGAGTTGATGAAATAAAATTTCTTTAAATATTAAATATTTACAAATTTTTAAACAAAATGATTATGATTTTATAAATATTATTATTTAACCCGTGTTTAACACACGGGTGTTAAACCTAGTTAGTGTAATAAGAGGTAAGCAATAGGCATAAGCCATAACATGTGTGTAAACAAGTAAACATGTAATCAAATAACATGAATTAACAAGTAATGACATGAGATGACTCATGTTTTGGGTTCTTAGTTATAGACTAGGTCATTTTATTTCGAATAACCTAATTCCCTATAACCATGGCTCTGATACCAATCTGTCACACCCCGACCAATGGCGGAATCATCGAGGCGGACGTAAGTGAATAGATTGTGTTGGTCCATAATGATTGTTGGTCCATAATGATCGTGATTTCAGTGCTATATTGACTTGTTTAGCAACAAAATACCCAAGACTTGAACAACGAAGAGTATAATAACCAAACAAACCCAATAACAAGATTACACCACACAACTGAGATATATAAGCTACAAAGATAAGTAGAATATGCTCCTAGCACCTCAGATGAACAATTACACGACACAATCAGTAGATAAGAGTTTTGGTTAAAGGTGTGCAAAAGTTCTATTCACTTGTAGATAAGGTTACATTATATATCAGTGTTAGGTTCGCTGATAGATTCGCTGTAGCGAATCTATCTAGCGAACCACACAGGTTCGCTGGGCACATATAGGTTCGCCCAGTCGACACCATAAACAAAAGCTAACATGAACTGCGGGTGAATCTATAGATTCGCCCGTAGGTTCACTAGAACAAACTACAAACAAAAGTCATATAAATACATACAAAAGTAACACCGACAAGCCGGTGAGTCCGACCTATACATGTGACTATCAATACTCCCCCTAGGTTGGACCTCACCTGGGGAAGTCTTCTGTTTAAGCTCCGTCTTTGTCTTGGCTTCAAAGGTTTTCAATGAAAGCTCCTGCCCTATCTTCGATACCGGCCAAAGGATTGGTAACGTCTTCAGATCCGGCCTCATCTTCACTAAACACTAACATTGATTCCACAAACTCAGCATCAGCGACATCAGCATCAGGCATTTGTTGAACAGTTGTTTCCGCCTGAATCTCTGCAGTATGCTCCTCGCCCATCACATCCAAATCTATAACCTCAGTTGGTTTCTCGAACCTCCTCTCAATAGATTGATCCAGCTGTCTAGATACATCGTCCATGTCCATTCGCTGATCATCAGACTTCCTCAATCTCTCATTCACTGATCTCAACTCAGCACGGATTCCACGGGCTTTGTTTGCGACCTTCACGAACAGGTTCGCTTCGATCCTCGTATCATCTCCAGCCCCGTGCTTTATCCGGTTCTCACACAGCACTCTCAAATCCTCATCACAAAAGGAAAAGATCTCCATTGGGTCAAACAATCTGATTTCTGGACGATCTTCCCCTTTCAATCTAATAACAGCTTCACCCGTACTGTTATCATAAAACCATTTAAGAAAATCCTGCAGTCTGGGTGGCTGAGTGTCCGGAACCCTAACCCTGGTCATTACCTTCGGTGCTTCGATCTTCAGAACAATCTTACCTTTCCACGAGACCCAATGTCTATCCCTTTTCTGTTTCATCCTCCTCGGCTTCTGATATCCAAAATCAACAAAATTTGTCTTTGCAGCCTCTCTGATCGTCACTTCGAAAGCACAAGCCCTCCCACTATCCTCTTTTCCCAATAATGGAAGTTCGGCCAACCTCCGCAAATCCCACCTTGGCAGAGTGGCGAAATGCTTCCTATTCTTTATATAATAGATATCACCTCCCCTTCGTTTGACCATATACGCATCCACCTGACTATTATACTTCCATGCTATTACCTGCCTATCCAGTTGTTTGGTGTTGGGTTCATCCAGATGTTGAAATATGGGCACCTCAGGGACAACTTCTTCTTCTTTTCGGAACCACTCAGATTTATCTAGCTCAACATGCTCAAACTGATAGCTGACCCCCTTTTCTTCAATCTTATACATTTCCGGCTCATCTTCCAGATCCTCCTCACTATCAGCATCGATATCAATCTCTGGTTCATCTATTAAAGTAAAATTTACACCAGATCCTCCGACCACTTCATCCCCCTCAAACACATCCAAGTCAATACCCATTTCTTCGTCAAACTCCTCCTCAACTGCTTTGCCCTTTCCTTTGTCTCCAAAATCAACATCCATTAACGGATACTTTGCAGCATCCGTTAAGGAGTTCAGTTCAGCTACAGTCATAGCAGGTTCAGTCCCCTCCTTTTCCTTCAAACTGTTTAGTTCTTTGAAAATCCTGACCATCAAGCACTGCTGATCTTTCATCATTCTACCCATTTCATAAATGACTGTCGATTTCTCTGCATCCTGTGTCTCCAACTCTTCATATTTGCCTTTCAGTTCCACCAGTTCTGCCTTCAATCTTTCAATCTCACCCTTCAATTCATTACCAGACTCAGCAGATGTACCCCCGGTATCGTGCTTCGCCTTCTTTGATGTTTCAGTTTGAGCATCAGACTTTCTCTTCGTTCGTTGTTCCCTACCAGCATCGATCTCTGCCTGAATCTCATCCACTTCTCGATCAAATGAATAGTCTTTGTCTTTGGCGTACGCCTTCCTTTTCTTTATTTTCTTCTCAACTACCTCAATATTCTCGCCACCCCTTTTTCTTTCAGACTCAATCAATCTCTGTATCTGTACCCATCTATCTGCCGGGTACATATTCTCCCATAAGAATGATGGCCTCCCCACACAATCTGCCTTTACCGATTTACAGTCACGGAATATCCTAGGGTGCATCTCCCAAATCTTCAGTACATCTCCAACTACAGGCAGACCCGGCAGTTTGTCATTCAGCACCATCTGAATGAATCTCGGATACATCAACCATTTAGCGGCTTTGGTAGCATGGATGTTCTCGAGAATGTAGTTGAAGATCAGCTTCGCAAGATTGGCTTTTTGTCCCCGACAAAACATCATCATTGCCCGTGCCCAATCCAAATTTAGTCCGTCTGTACCCCCTTTCCTATGATCCAGGCACATAATAAATACGTGTGCAATGTACCTCCATTCCTTGATCAGATAGGACTTCACAAATTCCATCTTCTTCTCACCGGGCATCGGACCCTCATAACCCGCTGTCCGGAATGCCCTATACACTTCTTCAGCCGTCATACTGACCTCCTTACCCACATCCTCTTCTAACGTCAAGATTCTAGCCAGATCAGCTTCAGTAAACTCCAAATCATATCCACCGACTTTGGCACATATACGTGATGGCTGTACCGACACGTTCATCACCGCAGTTCGCCAGAAATCCCGAACATGCAGCTCATATATAGTGGGTGAGTGAGATATGGCGTGATGTATATGAGATGACTTCAGCCACTTAATACAGTCTCTATAGCCGCCGGCCTTTTCATGATTCTCATCAAGCAAAGCACACATATTGTGCTTTCTTTCGAAGAATAAAGTAGACATTGTGCCTGAAAAATAAACGAAGATTGATCAGAAACGAAGATTTGAAAAACAGTTAATAGATTCGCTGGAAATTAGGTTCGCTGAAAGAGCGAACCTTAGATTTTGGCACCAGAACCTATAGATTTCAGCCGTCATACTGACCTCCTCACCCACATCCTCTTCTAACCTCAAGATTCTAGCCAGATCGGCTTCAGTAAACTCCAAATCATATCCACCGACTTTGGCACATATACGTGATGGCTGTACCGACACGTTCATCACCGCAGTTCGCCAGAAATCCCGAACATGCAGCTCATATATAGTGGGTGAGTGAGATATGGCGTGATGTATATGAGATGACTTCAGCCACTTAATACAGTCTCTATAGCCGCCGGCCTTTTCATGATTCTCATCAAGCAAAGCACACATATTGTGCTTTCTTTCGAAGAATAAAGTCGACATTGTGCCTGAAAAATAAACGAAGATTGATCAGAAACGAAGATTTGAAAAACAGTTAATAGATTCGCTGGAAATTAGGTTCGCTGAAAGAGCGAACCTTAGATTTTGGCACCAGAACCTATAGATTCGCTGACATGAAAAATCAGTCATTTTGGTCGAGCGAATGTATAGGTTCGCTAGAAACAGTCGGGCGAATCTATGTTGTTGCGCGGGCAGCATAACGACATAGGTTCGCTCGAAGTTTTTGAACTTTCGTTCAGATTCGCCAGACGAACACATAGGTTCGCTGGAAACCCTAGTTTTTGAAAAACGGCCAGAATCACAGACAAAACATCATTATCAAGCATACAAGGCTACAAACAAGTAATATAAGCATTAAACGAGGCTATTATGAAGTAAATCCCTAACAACAAACACCAAATCAGTCGTTTAATCAACACACAATCATAGATCGACAGATTTAACGGGTTTATGGTGCGATTAAGGGTTTAAAACAGAGATTTAGATGAGGGCGATCACATACCGGACAATATTTGTGATGTTTAAGTGTGAAAAAGCGGTGAAATAGTGAGAATCGAACGTTCGGCGTTTGGATTTTGAAAAGCCTTGCTACAGTAGTGACAGCGAATGTGAAATATTTCGCTGTCACTGTATATATATACAGGCACAGTTTCGCTGGCAGACAGACCAGCGAACTTTAGATTCGCCCGACATCCAAAAGTCAAGACAGCCTGCGGCGGCGGTGTAAAGAGGTTGCGGGCGAACCTGAAGTTCGGGCGAACCTGTAGGTTCGCTAGCAGGTTCGCTAGCACACAAATTAAAATATTTTTGGTTTTTCTCAAAATTTTAAATTCTTTGTAAAACCATGAAAACGTCCCACGATATCAACGCTCCAAAAATAAACATATAATCCTAAAGATACAAATAATAACAAGATAGAATTTAGAAACAAAAAAATAAAATGAAATAAAAAGACAAGAATTTTAAACGCTAAAGAAGGATATATATATTTATCATGATGTTTTGAGCAGAATCCGGAGAATCATTGATTGGCGGGATTGCAGATATGTTTGTCCATTTAAACCCATGCCTTAGTCCTTTCAACAAGAGATCAGCAGCTTCTTTTATCATGTTTTTGGTTTGATTGAAGAAGCTCGGACAACTCGGTCCCCACAGACATCCAGGTAAAAAGAACAAGTTCTGTCATCAGGGTATATCTAAGCAATACGATTGACTTTGCTTGAATTTCAATGATCAACTTTTGAATGTTGATCGATGCATTTGCTTCTTTTGACACTTGTGCAATTTTTGCATCTTTTCTTGTGAGTGGAGCTTGTCAGCAATTGATTCTTTTGAACACAATGCGACTTATTATTTGGGAAACTCAAATAGTTCAGAGCTTCAGGTCTATACCGACGTATAACAGAGGAGATAAACATTTGAGCATGCTCGGTGAATCTTCAGGTCAATACTTCCGTATAGCAGAGAAGATTCACCAACTCCAGGTCAATACTTCCGTATAGCAGAGGAGTTAAGCACTTTGACTTAATACGTTCTGAGGAGTTAACAAGTAACTCACTCAGAGGCTTTTCCGAAGAGCATCACTAGCAGCTTTTTATTTTATTTGTTTTGCATACTAGAAACTCGATTCGGGGATAAGGCGAGGGTGATTTGGGATGTTTAGGGAAATCAATACAAAGATTTGACGCTCTCAACCCATTTTTGACAGAACCCTTATCTTTGTGCAATCCGATCATGTCAAGGAGATAATCCTTGTTGTCGAGATCTTGAACGTTATGTTTGGCTGCACAATCACTGTTTACTTTGTTTTCGGGCTGAGCCTATCTGACATATCCCAAACGCAATGCTTCTGACCTCCTTCAACGACTTCTTCAACATCAATCAAAACGGAGATCCTGAAATAGCAAAATCTGAAAAACTATAAATAGTTAATCTTTTATATCTCCCCCAAAATTTCTATATTATAGCTATCAAATAAGAAATTTTTGCTTTTCATATTTTCTTAATATATATATATATATATATGTACAGAATTAAAAGAAAGATAAAAGAAAATAAAAGGAAATAAAATAAAATAACGGAGCGATGAGTTGAGTGACCCACGGATTTTTTTAAAGAAGAAAAAGAAAAAGTTATTTACATATTTATAGTTTAAAGACAAATTAGACTTTTGAAATGGGGACCCAAGCCTTAGTGTACTTAGGTCTTTGAACAGTCGATGATTTACAGAAAAAGTTATTTACAAAAGAATTCAATCTCTTTCCAAAAGATTTCTGCTTTGAACTATTTTCAACAATCACAGGGCAGTGTTTGACAGTATGACCAACATTTCCACACTGAAAGCAATGAGATTTTAAACTTCTTTTTGAAAATTTAGCAGTCTCTTCACTACTTTCAGATGTTTGTGAGTTACAATCACTGCAAGAGTCGTAAGACTCTTTTAACTTACCTGTTGTGACTTTTACCTTGGAGGGTGCAGATTTAGGTTTAAGAATGTATGAAAAAGATGATTCTTTGTCTTTCGGTTTTGAAATTCTTATTGGTGTGAAAGATGGAATTTGATGAGACAGGAATTTTTGAAAACAATTTGTTTTGGTTTGACTTTCAGAGACTTGATCTGAAAGTTTTGCTTTGTTGTTCACACAAACATTTTCAATAAAATCATCATTCAAACTACTTGAGTTTGAAATTGAGCATCCAGAATTAATGTCACACATAATATCCTTTGACGTTAAAACTTGACTAGAAATAAAGACATTCGAACTACTGTCTTCAACAATCCTGTTTGAATCAAAGCTAGAGTTACTAGAACTTCCAAGACCACTGCTTTCACCATAAGCATAATCCTCTCTCACCTCCTTAAGATTCACTCCACTTAAACCTGCAATAGAGCTGTTAGTATCATTCTTTATAATCTCTTGAATCAACTCATTTGAAGGATGAGGAATAGGTGTAGGAGAATAACAGAATGTACTAGGTGGAGGATATACTTGTGCATCATCTTTATGACCCACCCCGGTCTTAACTCTGGCCCCCCGTTGTTTCTTTTGGAGTTCTTCCCTTTTCATACCAGAGATTGTCCATTGTTCCAGTTTATTTTTAACCTTTCTGGCCTCAAATTCAGCAAGAGTGACTTGCTCAGTTAAATAGTTTATCTCACAATTCTTTTCCAAAAGAGATCTTTTCAAATGTTCGTTTTCTTTTAAAGCCTCTCTCAATTTAACAAAAAATTTTGATTCATTCACTTTAAGCTCTTTGTTAGTTCTCTTTAATTCGTTTTCATTTGACATTAATAATTTATTAGCTTTATATATGCCAATTAAACGAATTTTGCATGCAGATGAGCACATATCCTCCACAACTTCATAAGGAAGACCCACAACCAGTTTCTCAGCCTCGAGAGCACGATCACACTGGCAGTAAGGAGTGTTCCTCTTGTATTCATCCACAGCTTCATGCTTTGCCTGTTCAATCATGGCTTCTATGTCAAGCTTTGATTCCATAACATTGTCAGCATCGGTACCAGCATTTTCTGCCCCATTACCGACGTTGACAGTGACCTTCTCTTTCTTTCCAGTAACGGCTTCACACAACAATCCAGAATGAACATCTTTTTCCTGGCTCTTTCCTTCTTCCGTCAAACCATAATCCGCAATCTCTTCAATCAAACTATCCTCAGCAACCTTTCCAGTATTTATTTCCTCTTCACCGTAAAATTCTTTAAAAGGATCAAAACAGCCAATGTAATCGTTGTTGAGAACAGATTCTTCAACAACTTCACCAATTAAAGCTTCATGATTTTGAACAAACTTCCCAGATGAGGCTGCAGTGTCAGATAAGATCTGAGTGGTGTTGGATGCATTTGAGTTGGCACCTACACTTGTTGAACCACCACTGGATTTAACGGATTCATAACTTGATAATCCTCCAGAGACTGCACTAGGTGAGTTTGCAGCGGATGTAATCAGTGCAGAATTCTGAGGAGAGACAGTTGCAAACATCATGGCTTGATTGTATTCTTTTCTCTTCACATCCAGATCAAGTGACTTTAATTTGTTTATCACTTCCATTAGTTTTAGGTCAAAGAAATTTCTTTCTTGTTTCAACACCTTGATCTGAGGACTCCATTTTGAAGGAAGAGAGTCCAAAAGCTTTGTCACTTGCTCATGATTTCCTAATTGTTCATCATAAGTTTTGAGATTGCTTGACACAAGTAAAAATCGATTCGTTATTTCAGTCAGATTTTCATGCTTCAATCCAACGAATGAGTTAAATTCATTTTCAGCCTGGGCTTTTCCATTCAGTTTAAGCATGTTCATTGTTGATGTAGACATAATTACAAACAACAGATTTTAGGTTCGCCCAAAATAGATTCGCTGGATTAGATTCGCCCAAAGAACAAACAGATTCGCTGACAGATTCGCTCGTAGATTCGCTAGATAAACAAACAGATTCGCTGACCAGAAACACAGTTTCGCTCGACAGATTTTGGCAGCAGTTTCGCTTGCAAAATGAGCAAAACCAGTGAACTTTCGTTCGATGAAATGTCAGATTCGCTAGCCACAACACAAACCAACAGTACAAAAATTTGAAATAGATTCGCTGGATGAACAGCTAGATTCGCTGGAAGAACAGATAGATTCGCTGGATTACGAACCAACCTGTAACAGTACGAAAACAACCCGAACACTTTCAAAACTTGACCATGTGCAGACACGTTTGTTTTATAAGCTTCCTATGACCAAATAACACAATACTTGAGCAAAATACAACTCCAAAACACCAAAACAAGCTCAGAACAGAATCAAATAGTGTTTCGACCCAAAAACCCCAAAATCAACACAAAAATCACTAGAATCAAACAATCAAGAGCACTAAGGCTCTGATACCATATTGTTGGTCCATAATGATCGTGATTTCAGTGCTATATTGACTTGTTTAGCAACAAAATACCCAAGACTTAAACAACGAAGAGTATAATAACCAAACAAACCCAATAACAAGATTACACCACACAACTGAGATATATAAGCTACAAAGATAAGTAGAATATGCTCCTAGCACCTCAGATGAACAATTACACGACACAATCAGTAGATAAGAGTTTTGGTTAAAGGTGTGCAAAAGTTCTATTCACTTGTAGATAAGGTTACATTATATATCAGTGTTAGGTTCGCTGATAGATTCGCTGTAGCGAATCTATCTAGCGAACCACACAGGTTCGCTGGGCACATACAGGTTCGCCCAGTCGACACCATAAACAAAAGCTAACATGAACTGCGGGCGAATCTATAGATTCGCCCGTAGGTTCGCTAGAACAAACTACAAACAAAAGTCATACAAATACATACAAAAGTAACACCGACAAGCCGGTGAGTCTGACCTATACAAATTTCATTATTTAAATAAAAGGTACAATAATTGCTCATAGCTCATGGCACTAAAATGGTTAAATATAACAAAGATACAAATTTCATTATTTAAATAAAAGGTACAATAATTCAAATAAGACAACTAATACAACATATTAACTTGATCTTTATTAGGTCTAAACATGTCCTAAGTTATGAAGCTTCTTGAATAACAACTAAGCTGCAACTCCTGAAAACATGTGAAAGTAGTATTTATTCAGCTAACGAATTAGCTCGTTAGTAAACACATGTTTGCATACATATATATATATATAATAATTAAAATGATTAAAATGAATAAGGTTATTTAATTCCATGTTATGTTAAAACTATAGATGAAAAAGTGTATCACATTAGATAAATCGAGTGCACAATCAAACCTAGATGACTGCAGCCACTTAATCACACAGATTAAGCCGTGATGAGCAAAAGCATATGTCGGTTACAATCACCACACGTGTATGTAAATGGGGTGGGCTTGTCAGACCAAATAGTACTATTATTGATAACCATTGATTTGAATAAATTAATGATTGCACTAGAATAAATGTTTTTCAACCTATGAAACACATAATTGCAAGTAATAACACACATGAATTAAATTGAATTGATTTGAATATAATGAATCAAATGAAAAAAATGAATAAAAATGAACAAAAATGATAAATATGATTTAGTAGGTAACATAATTTCACCCCAAAGAATAAAACGAGAAAAGGGGCTATGAATACTCACTTAGTTAGTAGATGATGACGATTAGCTAGATAACTTACGAAACACGACACAGAGAGATTTTCCTTAAAAATCATCCTAAAGAAAGGCATCTTAATTTAGTATGATAACTAAAGATGATTCGGGAAACTAGGGTTCTAAGAGGAATTTGAGGTTTAAGATAAATAATTGCTTTGAGTCGTAATAACAAGATGGTTTATTTGGAATAAATGGTACTTTACGAATAATTGAATTTATAAACAGATAATTACTAAGTAGGCATAATATATAACGATTTAAATAAATGATTAAAGATGCCTAATTTAATAGGAAACTAATTAATGAAAAAAATAATTATTATTATTATAGTAATAGTAATAATGATAATGATAATAATATTAGAAGTAAATAATAATATTGGTATAATTAATGATAAATATTTTGTAGTGGCTAAAATAGTTAATTAATCAATCTATAAACTTTATAGATTTAATGGACTCTAAATATATATATATATATATATATATATATATATATATATATATATATATATATAGAATGCACAAATAGACTATTTATAAAATCTATAAGTATAGATTTAAAAGAAATAAATATTAAAAACTCCATATCTATCTAATATTCAAGGTTTTAGGGGGCAATTTTTTGGGGGAAATTTTTTTTTTCTACAATAGGAAATTTTGAAGGTAAAAAATTAAGGTTTTTTTACATATTTCCCCTTTCTAAGTTCATCAATTACATATTTACCCAAGCCTAAAGTTTAATTACATATATCCCCTTTGACATAATAAATTACTCATTTGCCCCTTCTTTTACACAAACCATAAGAAAATATAAAAATATATTTATGAAGATCATTAAGGGTAAAATAGTAAATCAAAAGGCTATTTTAAAGAAATTGGGTAAATATGTAATATATATGGTTTAGGAAGGGGAAATATGTAATTGAATTTAAGGAGTGGGTAAATACGTAATAAATGATCTTAAGAAGGGGATATATGTAAATGCCCCAAAAATTAACTGGAATTTTGCCCATGCATGAGTTGATGGAGCCAAACTTTTAAGTAATAAATAGTTATAAATCTTTAAACATAATAGTTATGATTTCTTTATAAATATTATTATTTAAACTGTGTGTATCACATGGGTATTAAACCTAGTTGTAAAATAAATAAATGTGTCTTATAAGTATTATACACTTGACTTTATTTTTATACATCCTTTTAAAAACATTTCATAAGACCTTTCTTACAACAATCTATAAATCAATAAATAGGGGAGGGATCAAGAGAGAACTACATATTAAGTTGAGAACTAGAGAACTCCCAAAAGACAAGGGATGTAATTTTAAAGTGGAGGGGCAAATTTGGAACTTTAAATATATAAATCTTTAAACATTTCTATCTTTTGCATATGTTAAGTTTTTAAATTTTTTTTCGCACCATTGGATCAAGAATTTCAGTATCTTTCATTTAAGTATAAATAACGTTATAAAAAAATAAAAATTTCTCGTTTTTTTAATTTCAATACTTCATATATGTAGTATATATAGGGGAGGGTTCAATGGGGAACCCATTTTTACCGAGGAACTAGGGAACAATTCTTGACCCTTAAATCATCCAAGGGTGGGGAACACATACACCCTCATAATCCTATACATTGTACTTAAAAAAAATAAAAAAACGCGTTCCCTACGAGATTCGAACCCATGACCTCGGCGGTAATATACACGCGTTTTACCATCAGACTACGTTACTGCTTTGTTTATTTTATCGATTTTTCAATAGTTAAACGCTAGTAGCGAAGTTTTTGTTTTGATTTTGTTTTGTTTTGTTAAGTTATTAGTTTATGTTATCTATTATTATTTAACGTCAAAGATTAGTTTTTATATTATATTTTTTCTAGATTGATAATTAATCTAATTTTTATTTAACTTTTGTCATAACTCGTTTTTTATTAATTTTATTATTTTTATTTTATCTATTATTGTTTAGCTTTAAGGGTTATTTTTTTAAATCTTACGATCTAGATTTTAACTAGTGGTGTAAATGAGTCAATTCGAGATTAACTCGGTAAAAACTCGTTTGAGTCGAGCCTTAACGGGCTTTTTGTTTATCTTTTTTATTTAGTTTTATAAATATATCTTCATAAATGTAATAAAAAATATTTATAACGTTATGATAAAAAAGATTAAATAATATGTATTTGTTATATATAAGATGTGTGATTATAAATATGTATAAATTAATTATAAATTTTACATATAGAATACTTAAATATTAAACGAGCCGAGCTTGAGCTTGAAAAATTTTCTAACGAGCCGAGCTCGAGCTCTGTTAGACTAAAACAAGCCGAACTCGAGCCTTAATGAGTTCGGGCTCGGCTTGTTTACAACCCAAATTTTAGCTTCTTTGGTAAACCATTGTATTATCAATATATAGGATAATTTTACGTTTTACCTTTTTTAAAATTTAACTTTATGGTATTGTTTTATGGTATAGTTTTTGGCTAAGTTTTTTAGGTTAGGTTTTTGGGTTTGGTTAGGCTGTAAACGAGACGAGTCGAACCCAATCTCGGCTCGTTTCAACTTAATAAGGCTCGAGCTCGTCACAAACTTTTCAAGCTCGAGCTCGATCGGCTAGGGCTCGACCCGTTTGGTATTTTGTTATTTTATTTTTATTATTTTAATTTTACATAAATTTTTAATTATATATAACAGAATGCATATTATATATATATATTTATATTTTATCATAATTTGTATATATTTTAACAATTAATAAGAATATATATTTATAAAAGAAATAAATAACTATATAAAAGGCTCGTGAGCCGGCTCGAGCTCTATATGTAAATTCATTTACCCATTAAAATTTTAAACCTTTACATTTTCAAAGATAAGTATTTATATATTTTACGTTTGCTATACTTGAATGTGATCTGAATAACGTGCTTTATGATATTAATCTCAGTAAGTATATGGTTTATTATAACATTTTTTTAATTAAAACCAATATACTTAATTGTCATACGTAAACCCACATATTAAGTAAGTTATCTTTAACCGACTTACACAGCAACCAACTTACAACCCTTAAATTATTTGATTCATTTTGATAAATGGGTTAAATGAGTCATATCACACATGCTAAGTTTCCACCCAAAGACAATTAATAAGTTTACTAACTTCAAATACATGTGCTAAAAATTAAAAATCACATGTGCAAAAACTAGAATCACATGTGCTAAACCTCAAATCAAATGTGCTAAAGTTTCGACCAAAGACAATTAATACGTTTATAAAACCTCAAATAAGTGTGCTAAACTTCGAATTACATAAGCTAAACGACAAATAACTTGCGCTAAAACTAGAATCACATGTGATACATCTCAAATCACATGTGCTAAACTAGAATCACATGTGCTTAACCTCAAATTGCATGTGCTAAAACTAGAATCTCATTTGCTAAACCTCAAATCACACGTGTTAAACTTTCAATGAAAGACAATTAACAAAACTTCAAATAAATGTGCTAAAAATAAAAAATCACATGTGCTAAAACTAGAATCACATGTACTAAACCTCAAATCACATGTGCTAAAACTAGAATCGTGTGTGGTAGCATCAAATACATGTGCTAATAACAAAAAATTATATGTGCTAAACTAGAATCACATTTGCTAGAACTAGAATCACATGTGCTAAACCTCAAATCACATGTGCTAAAACTAGAATCACATGTGCTAAACCATAAATCACATGTGCTAAATCCCAAATCACATTTGCTAAAACTAGAATCACATGTGTTAAAACTAAAATCACATGTGCTAAAACTAAAATCACATGTGCTAAAACTAGAATCACATGTGATAAACCTCATATCACATGTGCTAAAACTATAATCACATGTGCTAAACCTAAAATCACATGTGCTAGAACTAGAATCACATGTGGTAAACCTAGAAGCACATGTGCTAAAACTCAAATCACATGTGCTAAATGCCTAAAACTAGAATCACATGTGCTAAAACCAGAATCACGTATGTTAAACCTCAAATCACATGTGCTAAAACTAGAATCACATGTGCTAAAGTTTCAACCAAAGACAATTAACAAATTTACAAAACTTCAAATTAATGTGCTAAACCTCAAATAACATGTGCTAAAACTTGAATCGCATGTGCTAAACCTCAAATCACATGTGCTGAAACTCAAATCACATGTGCTAAACCTCAAATCACATGTGTGCTAAAAGCCTAGAACTAGATCACATGTACTAAAACTAGAATCACATATGTTAAACCTCAAATCACATATGTTAAAACTAGAATCACATGTGATAAACCTAGAATCACATGTGCTAAACCTAAATCACATGTGCTAGAACTAGAATCACATGTGCTAAACCTAGAAGCACATGTGCTAAACCTCAAATCACATGTGCTAAAACTCAAATCACATGAGCTAAAACTAGAATCACATGTGCTAACCTCAAATCACATGTGCTAAAGCTAGAATCACATGTGCTAAACCTCATATCACATTTGCTAAAACTCAAATCACATTTGCTAAAAATAAAATCACATGTGCTAGAACTAGAATCACATGTGCTAAGCCTAGAAGCACATGTGCTAAACCTCAAATCATATGTGCTAAACGCCTAAAACTAGAATCATATGGGCTAAAACTAGAATCATATGGGCTAAAACTAGAATCACATATGTTAAACCTCAAATCACGTGTGCTAAAACTAGAATCACATGTGCCAAAACAAGAATCACACATGCTAAACCTCAAATCACATGTGTTAAAAGCCTAGAACTAGAATCACATGTGCTAAAACTAGAATCACATATGTTAAACCTCAAATCACATGTGCTAAACCTAGAATCACATGTGATAAAGTAGAATCACATGTGTTAAACCTCAAATCACATGTGCTAAAAGCCTAGAACTAGAATCACATGTGATAAAACTAGAATCACATGTGATTTTCGCTTTAGTACATGTTATTTGAGATCTAGCACATGTGATTCTAGGTTTAGCACATGTGATTTGAGGTTTGACACATGCGATTCTAGTTTTAGCACATGTATTTGAGGATTATCACATGTGATTCTAGACATGTATTTGAGGATTTTCACATGTGATTCTAGATTTAGCACAAGTGATTTAAGGTATAGCATGTGTGATTTTCGCTTTAGTACATGTTATTTGAGATCTAGAACATGTGATTCTAGGTTTAGCACATGTGATTTGAGGTTTGACACATGCGATTCTAGTTTTAGCACATGTATTTGAGGATTATCACATGTGATTCTAGACATGTATTTGAGGATTATCACATGTGATTCTAGATTTAGCACAAGGATTATCATTAGGATTATCACATGTGATTCTAGACATGTATTTGAGGATTATCATTAGGATTATCACATGTGCTAAAACTATAATCAAATGTGCTAAACCTCAAACCACGTGTGCTAAACCTCAAATCACATGTGCTAAACTTCCAACCAAAGACAATTAACAAGTTTACCAAAGTTCAAATAAATTTGCTAAAAATTAAAAATTACATTTGTTTAAACTAGAATCACATGTGCTAAACCTCAAATCACATGTGCTAAACTTCCAACCAAAGATGATTAGTACATTTATAAAACCTCAAATAAATGTGCTAAACCTCAAATCACGCATGGTAAACCACAAATCACATGTGCTAAATCACAAATCACATGTGCTAAAACTAGAATCACATGTGCTAAACCTAGAATTATATATGTTAAACCTCAAATCACATGTGCTAAAAGCCTAAAACTAGAATCAGGTGTGCTAAACTAGAATCACGTGTTCTAAAACTAGAATCACATGTGCTAAACCTCAAATCACATGTGCTAAATTTAGAATCTCATGTGCTAAAACTCAAATCACATGTGCTAATTAAGTATATTTTTTTATATAATTAAATACTTATTAATTATTTGTAGTTATTAAAAAATATAGTCAAATTATATAAAGACATATATTAACTAGAAACATGTAATTAAAAATTTTGCAATCATATGGAAGCAAAATATATGTGTACGCATACATATATAAATAAAAAGTTCTTATATATTTTTTTTTATGTTATATGATTTCTGAAAGAAAACAAATATTTATAAAAACAATTTTGTAAAACACTAATTAAGAGTTTAAAATCAACTTAGATACAAGATGTGTTTATATTAAGAAATTATTAGAGTCATTGACGTGTAATGTGACACATTTGTGACTTCATTACATGAGTTACACGCTTATGTTTGTGACATTACCGTGTAATGCTCACGCGCAACGCATTTGTTACTACGTTACACGTATTACGTTGATGTCATCAAAGCGTAGTGCTTATGCGGCATGTTTTTTTTTTATCTTAGTCACACACCTTACGTCTATGATATTACGACATTTTTTTTCAAAGACAATAAGTTTTATAGAATTATTACTTTTATATCTTTTTAATGAATAAAAATGATTAGTAAGTACTTATGAGTTAATAGTTAGTTTTATATTAATAGTTGTTTAATGATTAAAAATACATTATATAAATAAAAATGAAATACTTTGATTACTATATGGTTAATGCGTACATATCTTTTGATTCACAATATGGTTTTATTACGACGGCTTAGTTTTAAAAAAAAAACTAAAAAAACTAAAGTTTTGTTGTAATTTGTAAAGCATTTCTAATAAATTAAATATGTTTTTCCTAAAAAGTTAAAAGAAAAACATTTAAAACATCTATATTAAAGTAGCCAATAAAAATAAGAGTGAGAAATAAAAAAATTAAAAACTACACTATTTTGGTAATTAGTTTTCAAACTACACCATTTCGGAAAATAAAATTTTCAACTACACCATTTTAGAAAAATGGTAGCTCTTCGATATTACAAAACTTCCTTAACTTGAATTTTTCTCTTCATTCTTAGTGTCATTGTAAATTGTAATTACAACATTTCCAACGACCGTTTCTTTTCCGTCGACTATTACGACGACCATTTCTTCTTCGACGACTATGGCGACGACCATGTCTTCTCAGTATGTAGTTATGGCGGAGAAACTGAGTAACCGAAGACTACAAATCATCATAATCCGTCAATTACTTAACTGGTTAACTTCAATTACTAGATTCAATTGATTTTTTACGAAACCATTAGAGATTGGTGATGGCTCGTCCGCAACGACGAGTGGATCTAGCCACTAGCTGCTAGCAAAGAATAAGCCAGAGCATTGGTGGTTTGAGAGGATAGTAGAGGTAGCAATAGGTCATTCTACATAGTGGTGGTTCAAGACGGTGATAATACCGATAATTCATCTAGGAAGGAGGATCCAATGGCATCTTTTGAATCAAACCCTACCGATAATTCATCAACGAAGGGCAGTGAGTTCCCCCACTGACGAAAGGGTTAATGAGTCCAAGTTTCACATGTCGAGCTCAAACAGGCTCACGAGCCTTAAAAAGTTTTTTATAAGTTTTATTTAATAAATTAAAGATATATTTTTACGAATACTTTTATATATATATATAATTATGATAAAAAAAAGTTTAAAGAATATGTATTTTATTATATATAAAACATATAACTATAACTATACACAAAATAAATATTAAAGTAATAAATAAAATAATAAACGAGCCAAGCTTGAGCTTTCCAAATATATCTCGAAACTATTAAACGATACTAAGTAAAACAAAAATAATAAATTAAAACAAAATCAATAAAAAAGTTAAGCAAAAAATAAATTAAATACCAATCTAGATAAAATCTAAATCTTAAAACCTAATCCTAAAACTAACCCTTAGAGTTAAACCAACCAAAACATAAAATAAAAAAATAAAATAAAAACTGCGAAACAATATATGTTTCAAAAAATTGAATTAAATAACCAAAGTTGAGCGTGTAAGTTAAAAATGCGGTCACGGGTTCGATTCCAAGTGCAGCGTGTTTTTTTTCTTTTATTTCATAGGTGCAATGCACTAGATTGAAGGGTGTAGGTGTTCCCCACCCAAACTTAAATCAAGTGTTCCTTAGTTCCCCGGTAAAAAAGGGGTTCCTCATTGAACTTTTCCCATGTGATTCTAGTTTTAGCACATGTGATTCTAGTTCTAGGCTTTTAGCACATGTGATTTGAGGTTTAGCACATGTGATTCTAGTTGGGCACTTGTGATTTGAATTTTAGCACATGTGATATGAGGTTTAGCACATGTGATATGAGGTTTAGAACATGTGATATGAGGTTTAGAACATGTGATTCTAGTTTTAGCACATGTGATTTTAGTTTTAGCACTTGTGATTTGAGGTTAGCACATGTGATTCTAGTTTTAGCTCATTTGATTTGAGTTTTAGCAAATGTGATTTGAGGTTTAGCACATGTGCTTCTAGGTTTAGCACATGTGATTCTAGTTCTAGCACATGTGATTTAGGTTTAGCACATGTGATTCTAGGTTTATCACATGTGATTCTAGTTTTAACACATGTGATTTGAGGTTTAACATATGTGATTCTAGTTTTAGTACATGTGATCTAGTTCTAGGCTTTTAGCACACATGTGATTTGAGGTTTGGCACGTGTGATTCTAGTTTTAGCACATGCAATTTGAGGTTTATCACATATGATTCTAGTTTTAGCACATGTGATTTAAGTTGTAGCACAAGTGATTTGTCGTTTAGCATATGTAATTTGAAGTTTAGCACACTTATTTGAGGTTTTATAAACGTATTAATTGTCTTTGGTTGAAACTTTAGCACATTTGATTTGAGGTTTAGCACATGTGATTCTACTTTTAGCACATGTGATTTTTAATTTTTAGCACATGTATTTGAAGTTAGTAAACTTATTAATTGTCTTTGGGTGGAAACTTAGCACGTGCGATATGACTCATTAACCCATTTATCAAAATGAATCAAATAATTTAAGGGTTGTAAGTTGGTTGCTGTGTAAGTCGGTTAAAGATAACATACTTAATATGTGGGTTTACGTATGACAACTAAGTATATTGGTTTTAATTAAAAAAATGTTATAATAAACCATATACTTACTGAAATTAATATCATAAAGCACGTTATTCAGATCACATTCAAGTATAGCAAACGTAAAATATATAAATGCTTAGCTTTTAAAATGTAAAGGTTTAAATTTTTAATGGGTAAATGAATTTACATATCGAGCTCGAGCCAGCTCACGAGCCTTTTACATAGTTATTTATTTATTTTATAAACATATAATTCTTATTAATTGTTAAAATATATATAAATTATGATAAAATATAAATATATATATATATAATATGTATTTTGTTATATATAATTAAAAATTTATGTAAAATTAAAATAATAAAAATAAAATAACAAAATACCAAACGGGTTGAGCCCTAGCCGATCGAGCTCGAGCCTTATTAAGTTGAAACGAGCCGAGATCGGGTTCGACTCGTCTCGTTTATGTTGGTCCATAAAGATCGTGATTTCAGTGCTTTGTTGACTTGTTTAACACAAATATATCCAAGACTTGAAGAACAAAGTGTAAAATATCCAAACAACCCTATTGTTGGTCCATAAAGATCGTGATTTCAGTGCTTTGTTGACTTGTTTAACACAAATATATCCAAGACTTGAAGAACAAAGTGTAAAATATCCAAACAACCCAATAACAAGATTCAACACAAAATCGAGGTATATAAGCTACAAAGATAAGTAGAATATGCTCCTAGCACCTCAAATTGAACGATTACACAACACAATCAGTGAATAATGGCTTGAGTAAAAGATGTGCAAAAGTTGTATAAAGTGAAGATAAGGTTACAATATATAGCAGTGTTAGGTTCGCTGATAGATTCGCTCTAGCGAATCTATCTAGCGAACCAACACAGGTTCGCTGGGCACATAGGTTCGCCCAGTCGACACCTTAATACAAAAGACAACCTGACCTGCGGGCGAATCTATAGATTCGCCCGTAGGTTCGCTAGTACAAACACAATTACAAGTTTAACAATTACAAACAAAAGTAACACCGACAAGCCGGTGAGTCCAACCTATACATAGTGACTATCAATACTCCCCCTAGGTTGGACCTCACCTGGGGAAGTCTTCTGGTTTAGCTCCGTCTTGATGGCTTCAGAGATGTTCGATAAACGTTCCTGCCCTTTCTTTAATTCCGGCCATTGGGTTTGTAATGTCATCAGAACCGGCCTCATCTTCACTCAGATTCAGCATTGAGTCTACGAACTCAGTATCTGCGACCTCAGTATCAGGCTCAAGTTGAACTGTCGTCTCCGCCTGTTTTTCTGCAGTTTGCTCCTCGCTGATCACCTCCAAATCAATCACCTCCACCGGTTTCTCAAACCTCTGCTCTATTGATCGATCCAGCTGTCGAGATAGGTCGTCCATGTCCATTCGCTGATCATCCGTCCTCCTCAATCTCTCATTTACAGCCTTTAGCTCAGCACGAATCCCCCGGGCTTTGTTTGCGACCTTTACAAACAGGTTCGCTTCAGCAGCAGTGTCATCTCCAGCCCCGTGCTTTATTCTGTTCTCGCACAGCACCTTCAGATCCTCATCACAGAAGGAGAAGACCTCCATTGGATCAAATAGACGGATTTCTGGACGGTCATCTCCTTTTAATCTGATAATTGCCTCCCCAGTGCTGTTATCATAGAACCATTTCAGAAATTCCTGCAGTCTCGGCGGTTGAGTGTCAGGTACCCTAACTCTGGTCATAACCTTCGGTGCAGCAATCTTTAACACAATCTTGCCCTTCCATGACACCCAATGCCTATCCCGTTTCTGTCTCATCCTCCTCGGTTTTTGGTATCCAAAATCAACAAAGTTTGTCTTTGCAGCTTCTCGGATGGTGACCTCAAATGCACACGCCCTACCACTGTCCTCTTTTCCTATCAGCAGAAGTTCGGCCAACCTACGTAAATCCCACCTTGGCAGAGTGGCAAAATGCTTCCGGTTCTTGATATATGAAATGTCACCGCCTCTTCTTTTAATCATATAAGCGTCCACCAAACAGTTGTACTTCCATGCAATGATCTGCCTATCTAGTTGCTTGGTGTTGGGTTCTTCCAGGTGTTGGAATATAGGCACTTCGGGAACCACAGCTTCTTCCTTCCTGAACCATTCTGATTTGTCTAAATCTACGTGCTCGAACTGGTAGCTAACCCCTTTTTCTTCAAACTTATAATTCTCTGGCTCATCATCTAAATCTTCTTCACTATCAGCATCGACATCAGTCTCAGGTTCATCTACCAAAGTATAATCCACACCAGATCCACCGACCACTTCTTCTCCCTCAAACACATCTAAATCAATCCCCATCTCTTCATCAAACTCTTCCTCAACGGCCTTTCCCTTTCCTTTATCACCAAAATCAACATCCATTAACGGATACTTTGCAATATCCGTTAAGGAGTTCAGTTCTGCTTCAGTCATTGCCGGTTCAGTTCCAGCATTTTCTTTCAAACTATTTAATTCTTTGTAGATCCTCACTATCAGACATTGCTGGTCCTTCATCATCCGTCCCATCTCGTATATCACAGTCGATTTTTCAGCATCTTGCTTTTCCAACTCTTCGTGCTTCACTTTCAACTCAACCAGTTCAGCCTTCAATTTCTCAACCTCAACCTTCAATTCATTTCCAGACCCAGCAGATGTACCCCCGATATCATGCTTTGCTTTCTTTGATCCTTCAGCGTGTGTATCAGACCTTTTCTTTGTTCTCTGTTCCCTACCAGCATCAATCTCGGCTTGGATCTCATCCACTTCCCTATCAAACGAATAGTCTTTCTCTTTGGCATATGCCTTCCTTTTCCTAATCTTCTTCTCAACCACCTCTATATTTTCTCCGCCCCGTTTCCTTTCCGTTTCCATCAGCCTCTGTATATACACCCATCTTTCGGCCGGATACATATTTTCCCAGAGATAAGCAGTCCTGCCCACACAGTCCGACCTCACCGCTTTACAATCCTTGAAGATCCTCGAATGCATATCCCAAATTTTCAACTCAGCTCCAACTATCGGCAGATCGGGCAATTTGTCATTCAGCACCATCTGAATGAATCTTGGATACATCAACCATTTTGCCCCTTTGGTAGCATGGATGTTCTCTAGCATATAATTGTAGATGAGTTTTGCAAGGTTTGCTTTCTGCCCCCGGCAGAACAGCACCATAGCCCTTGCCCAGTCAAGGTTTAGCCCGTCTGTACCCCCTTCCTATGATCCAGGCACATGATAAACACGTGAGCGATGTACCTCCACTCCTGGATCAAGTAGGACTTAACGAACTCCATTTTCTTCTCGCCGGGCATCGGTCCCTCATACCCAGCAGTCCGAAGTGCCCCGTACACTTCCTCAGCAGTCATATTCACCTCCTCACCGACATCCTCTTCTAACCTCAGTATTCTAGCCAGATCGGCTTCCGTAAACTCCAAGTCGTAACCACAGACTTTGGCACAGATACGTGACGGCTGCACCGACACGTTCATGACCGCAGTTCGCCAGAAATCCCGAACATGCGTCTCATATATAGTAGGTGAGTGAGAGATGGCATAGTGTATATGTGACGACTTCAGCCATTTGATGGAGTCTCTATAGCTGCTGGCCTTTTCAAAGTTTTCATCAAGCAAAGCACACATGTTGTGCTTTTTCTCAAAGAATAAAGTCGACATTTTGCCTGAAAAATAAACGGAGATTGATCAGAAATGAAGATTTGAAAAACAGAAAATAGATTCGCTGGAAATTAGGTTCGCTGGTATAGCGAACCTGAGATTTTAGCACCAGAACCTATAGATTCGCTGACATGAAAAATCAGTCATTGTGGTCGAGCGAATGTATAGGTTCGCTAGAAACAGTCGGGCGAATCTATGTTGTTGCGCGGGCAGCATAACGACATAGGTTCGCTCGAAGTTTTGAACTTTCGTTCAGATTCGCCAGACGAACACATAGGTTCGCTGGAAACCCTAGTTTTTGAAAAACGGCCAAAATCACAAGCAGTTCATCTTTAACAGGCATTCAAAGCAACAAACAAGTGACATAACCATTAAACGAGGCTATTTATGAAGTAAAACCCTAACAACTAACACAAAATCAGTCATTTAAACACCACATAATCAAAGATCGACAGATTTAACAGATATAAGATGCGATTAAGGGTTTAAAATAGAGATTAGGATGAAATCGATCACATACCAGACACTTAAATGATGTTTAATGTGTGAAAAGGACCGGTTGAAGTGAGAATCGAACGTTAGTTTTGAGTTTTTGAAAAACGTGCTACAGTACAGTTGGACAGCGAATATTTGAGATATTTCGCTGTCACTGTATATATATACACACATAGGTTCGCTGGCAGACAGACCAGCGAACCTTAGGTTCGCCGGAAGACCAAAAGACAAGGCATCCGACTGGTTCGCTAGCAGGTTCGCTGACACATAAACAAGGATGTTTCATGTCAGCGAATCAAAGAGATTCCGGGCGAACTTTGGGGTCCGGGCGAACCTACAGGTTCGCCTTAGGTTCGCTAGCACACAAACAAAAAAAAAATTTTGGTTTTTCTTAAATTTTAAAATCTTTGTAAATCCGAGAAAACGTCCCACGATATCAACGCTCCAAAAATAAACATATACACATATAATCCTAAAAATACTAGTAATAACAAGATAGAAGTTAAAATTAAAATAAAATAAAATAAAATAAAATAAATGAACAAAGATTTAAACGCTAATAAGGATATATATTCTTCATGATGTTTTGAGTAGAATCCGGAGAATCATCGATTGGCGGGATTGCAGATATGTTTGTCCATTTAAACCCATGCCTTAGTCCTTTCAACAAGAGATCAGCAGCTTCTTTTATCATGTTTTCGGTTTGATTGAAGAAACTCAGACAACTCGGTCCCCACAGACATCTAGGTAAAAAGAACAAGTTCTGTCATCAGGGTATATCTGAGCAATACGATTGACTTTGCTTGAATTTCAATGATCAACTTTTGAATGTTGACCGATGCATTAGCTTCTTTAGACACTTGTGCAATTTTTGCATCTTTTCTTTGTGAGTGGAGCTTGTCAGCAATTGATTCTTTTGAATACAATGCGACTTATTATTTGGGAAACTCAAATAGTCTAGAGCTCCAGGTCTATACTTTCGTATAACAGAGGAGATAAACATTTGAGCATGCTCGGTGAATCTTCAGGTCAATACTTCCGTATAGCAGAGAAGATCCACCAACTCCAGGTCAATACTTCCGTATAGCAGAGGAGTTAAGCACTTGACTCAAAACGTTCTGAGGAGTTAACGAGTAACTCACTCAGAGGCTTTTCCGAAGAGCATCACTAGCAGCTTTTTATTTTATTTGTTTTGCATACTAGAAACTCGATTCGGGGATAGGGCGAGGGTGATTTGGGATGTTTGGGGAAATCAAAGCAAAGATTTGACGCTCTCAACCCATTTTTGACAGAACCATTATCTTTGTGCAATCCAATCACGTCAAGGAGATAATCCTTGTTGTCGAGATCTTGAGCGTTATGTTTGGCTGCACAATCACTGTTTACTTCGTTTTCAGGCTGAGCCTATCTGACATATCCCAAACGCAATGCATCTGACCTCCTTCAACGACTTTTCAACATCAATCAGAACGGAGATCCTGAAATAGCAAAATTTGAAAAACTATAAATAGTTAATCTTTTATATCTCCCCCAAAATTTCTATATAATAGCCGTCTAATAAGAAATTTTTGGTTTTCAGATTTTCTTAATATATATATACAGAGATAAACGAAAAATAAAAGAAGATAAAATAAAATAAAGTAACGGAGCAATGAATCGAGTGACCCACGGATTTTTCAAAGAAGAAAAAGAAAAGTTATTTACGTATTTACAAATGGATTCTCACAGAAAAAGGTTTTCAAAAGGATATAAGACCCAGCATAGAGATCAGTTCATAAAAACGTGGTTTGTCAAAAGTTTTTGTGAAAAGATCAGCTTTTTGCTTTCGAGTTTCGATAGGAATAATATCAATAAACCCCTTTTCCTGTGCATCCTTGATTGCATGAATTCTCGTTTCAATGTGCTTGGTTCGAGTGTGATGAATAGGATTCTTGGCGATTCCAACAGCAGCTTCATTGTCACAAAAGAGTGGCGTGTGAAGAAAGTTGATGCCATAATCCATCATCTGATGTTGAATCCACAGCACTTGGCAACAGCAACTTGAAGCAGCAATGTATTCTGCTTCTCCTGTGGACAGAGAGACAGTTGTTTGTTTCTTGCTTTGCCATGAAACAAGACATTCTCCAAGGTATTGACATCCACCAGTGACTGATTTCCTGTTAATCCTGCAACCAGCATGATCACTATCAGAAAAAGCATGTAAATCAAAGTTCCCACCTTTTGGGTACCAAAGTCCCAATCGAGAGGAACCCTTAAGGTAGCGAAAAATGCGTTTAACAGCTTTCTCATGTGATTCTTTTGGATTGGCTTGGAAACGAGCATAGTAACACACGGCAAATGTAATATCTGGACGACTTGCAGTCAGATACATGAGAGATCCGATCATCGAGCGGTACCGATGAGCATCCACAGGATTCCCATTATCGTCGGAAGTAAGGCATGTTTGAGCTGTAAAAGGAATCAATTCAGGAGAGGAGTCATCCATTCCAAACTTCGTGAGGATTTCTTTGATGTATTTCTCTTGGTGGATCAGAATTCCATCAGGCTTTTGCTCCACTTGCAGCCCCAAGAAGAAACACATCTCCCCCATTATTGTCATCTCAAAACGATCCATCATCACCTTCTCAAATTCTCTACACAACCCTTCATTTGTCGAACCAAAAATAATATCATCAACATACACTTGAACGATCAGCAACTCGCCATTCACCTCCTTCTTGAATAATGTCATATCTATAGCCCCACGTGAGAAACCTTTGCTGAGAAGATACTGTGTCAGAGTTTCATACCAGATCCGTGGAGCTTGATGCAACCCATACAAGGATTTATCAAGCTTGTAAACCTTTGACGGGAAATCGGGATCCTCGAAACCTGGTGGTTGACAGACATAGATCTCCTCATCGATATCTCCATATAGAAATGCACATTTCACATCCATCTGATAAACCTTAAAGTTTTTGTTTGCGGCATGAGCAAGAAAGATTCTGATGGCTTCCAGGCGAGCCACTGGAGCAAAAACTTCGGTGTAGTCAATTCCTTCTTCTTGAGCAAATCCTTGAACAACCAGTCTCGCTTTGTTTCTGATTACGACACCGCGATCATCTGGCTTGTTTCGGAAAACCCATTTAGTGCCGATTGGACACTTGTTAGGAGGAAGATCAACCAGTTCCCAAACTTTAAGCTTCCTGAATTGCTGCAGCTCCATTTGCATGGCATCCACCCAACTTGGATCTTCAAGTGCTTGTTTATAATTCTTTGGAACGACTTGAGACAGAAAGGCAGCATAAAGACATTCATTAATCAAGCCACTTTGACTCCGAGTTCGCACACCATCAGTAATAGATCCAATGATATAATCGTGAGGGTGGTTTTTCAGGGTTTTGAAGTCAGTGTTGAGTAGTAAAGGATTTTGGTCGGTTGAGGGTGTTTGATTTGATGGTTGTGGAGGTGTAGGTGATGGGATGGTAGTGGATGTGGATGGAATATCTGATGGAGAAGTTTGAACAGTTTGAGGTGGTGGAGGTGATGGAATGTCAAATGAAGTGGGTGGTAGTTGTGAAGCAGATGTGGAAGGTTGTGGTTGTGATGGTGTAGGTGAATGATTGAAAATAGGAACTGATGTGTGTGGAATAATGTCGTCATCGTCAGAGTCAGGAAGATTAAATGATTTGAAAATGGTGGTGGAATCATAAAACCATGCCGGTTCACAGCCAATACTGGTGGTGTTTGACTCTTGCCAGTCAACATAGTAGGACTCTTGCACAATCCGCGTTCGTTTGTTGTAAACACGATACGCCTTTTGTGTGTTCGAGTATCCCACAAAGAAGCATTCATCAGAGACAGCACCAAACTTCGTCTTCTGATCTTGAGTATTCAAAAGAGTGCAAGAACATCCAAAGGGGCGCAGAAAATCAATCAGCGGCTTAATCCCTCGAAACAGTTGGTATGAAGTCTTCATCTTTTCCTTGACAATCAGTACCCTGTTAAGAACATAAGCTGCACAATTAACTGCTTCAGCCCAGAAAATAATTGGAAGTTTTGACTCGATCAGCATAGTTCTAGCGGCCTCCACAAGGGTTCGATTCTTTCTTTCAGCAACACCATTTTGTTGTGGTGTTCGGGCGGCGCTAAACTGTCTGAGAATACCCCGTTGTTCACAGAAGGAGTTGAAGATGTGGTTTCTGAATTCAGTTCCGTTATCGCTTCTGATGGCTTGAACCTTCTTCTTTCCCAGAACCTCGATTAGAGGTATTAGCTTCATCAACTCTTCGGCAGTCTCACTCTTGTTTGCCATGAATCTCACCCAGGTGTACCTAGAGTAATCATCTGTGACAACCAAGCAATAAGACTTTTTAGCAATAGATTTGACACTTATTGGACCAAATAAATCAGTATGTAACAATTCGAGGGGTTCTGAGATAGTATTTGTAATTTTGAGTTTATGTGGCTTTTTGTGCTGTTTTCCTTTAGCACAAGCCATGCATTTCTCAACCACTGAAAAGTCTTTGAGTGGTAAACCCCTAACCAAATTGTTCTTAACCAATTTATTCAGAATTTTAAAATTAATGTGCCCTAAACGTTTATGCCACAAAAATGATTCAAAGGATGATGCTTTAGACAGAAGACATGTCACGGTGGAGTTTGATTCCTGTGATCCCATATTCAGCATATAGGTATCATTTCGTCTCGGAGCTCGCATGATCACCATATCTTCGGGAATAGTAAACTCTGGCTTCAAGAAAAGGCATTCATTTGGAAGAAACATCACAGGAATATTTTTATCACAGATTTGTGATACACTCAGAAGATTGAAAGCCAGCTCAGGAACATAGTTGACGTCTTCCAAAGTAAGTGAGCCATTTGAGACTTCTCCTTGACCAATCATCTTCCCACCTTTCTTGTCTCCCGCAAAAGCAACATAACCGCCATTTATGATCCTATAGTTAGTCAGAAGATCCTTCAATCCTGTCATATGTCTGGAACATCCGCTGTCGATATGCCAATGACTATTTACAACGGCATTTGAATGTTCCTGACATTTATTAAAAGAAGTAAAAAGTTAGACCTTTGCAATAGGCACCCAAGCCTTTGTGTACTTGGGTGGTGAAGCAGATGAAGTATTACAAAAGAAATTATTTACAAAAGTGTTTAATCTTTTTCCGAAAGATTTTTGCTTTGAGCTATTTTGGATTAACTTAGGGCATTGCTTGACAGTGTGACCAGTATTTCCACATTTAAAACAGTGAGACTTAAAACCAGTTTTGGGAACTCTGTTAACAGGAATTTTATCCATTACAATTTCCTCATCACATTCAGACAGTTGTGAGTTGCAGTCACTGTAAGTGTCATAGAGTTCTTTTAACTTACCTGTTGTGACTTTAACTGTATCAGATTCAGGTTTTGGTTTAAGAATGTATGAAAAAGATGATTCCTTCTCTAATGGTAATAATATTAATGAGTCGGAAATAATAACAGGTTAATGCTATAGCGCAATGGTTTGAGCATTTTGTTTGCGAGTTGTGCACCTAGCGTCACGAGTTCGAATCTCAAACTCAACCCGCCGCTCACCAAAGAAGCTAAAATTTGGGTTCTAAACAAGCCGATCTCGAGCTCGTTAAGGCTCGATTTCGGCTTGTTTTAGTCTAACAGAGCTCGAGCTCGGCTCGTCAGAAATTTTTCAAGCTTAAGCTTGGCTCGTTTAGTATTAGATTATTCTATATATAAGTTTTATATTTAAATTTACGCATATTTATAATCACATCTTATATATAACAAATACATATTATTTAATCTTTTCTATCATAACTTTATAAATATTTTTTTATTATATTTATGAAGACATATTTAAAGAACTAGGGAAAATGTCATAGAAACATAACGAACTTTCAAGTTTGTTTCAATTAGGTCACTCAAAGTTTATTTTGTTCTAATTAGATAAGTTAAGTTTAGTTTATGTTTTAATCCTAAATAACTAACCTACTTAGCAAGTAAACATTGATTTTTTATAAATAAGTAAAATAAAAATTTACATACGTGATTAGATATTCAAGTATTTTTTCCATGAAAAACCATGAATCCTTTCCGATCATTATCTTCCTCATCGTTTTTAACCCTATTAAGTTTTAATTTTTTTTGAACTTCTTATCCCTAATATATTGATTCATCCATTCATGTTTTCAAATTGCAAATCGTTTTGAAACTCCAATTCCTTTTCATCCAATATTGTTTTCAACAATTATCGCTTACAACCATTATTGCTTTCCATTAATTTTATTTGGCACTTTCCGAAATATTTCATCATTGTTTACATTCTTTTATTTTTTATTTAAAAAATTACAACTTTTTTTTTCAAATTTTATAATTTTTGCGAACATTTTTTAATTAAAGTTGAATATAAAAAAATGAAAATCAATGTTGACTTACTAATCAAGTTAATTATCTAGGACTGGAACATTTTTCAAAGTTAAGTTATGAAATTGGAACAAAATAAACTTTGAATGACTTAATTGGAACAAAATTGAAACTTAGTTATGTTTATACAAAATTATCCCTAAAAAATATAAACAAAAAGCTCGTTATGGCTCGACCCAAACGAATTTTTTACCAAGTTGATCTTCAGTTGTTAGCAAGCCGGCTTGACTCATTTACACCGCTAGCTAAAATCTAAATCTTAAGATTTAAACCAAAACTAACTCTTAAAACGAAACCATAATAGGTAAAACAAAATTAATAAAATTAAAATAAAATAAATAAAATTTATGACAAAACATTAAGTAAAAAGTAAATTAATTATCAATTTAAAAAATACAAAATTTTAAAATCTAATATCAAAACTAATTACACAATAATAGAGGTGATATATAAACTAATAATTAAACAAAATACAAAAAAAACTGCGAAACTAATGTTAAGTTTTAAAAAATCGTGTAGGTGTAGGTGTTCCCCACCCTTGGATGATCCAAGGGCTCACAAGTGTTCCCTAGTTCCCCGGTAAAAAAAGGGTTCCCCATTGAACCCTCCCCTATAATATTATATGTTTTTAAATTGGGAAAGTGAATATGGTGTTGTTATGCATCTAAATTACATGACAAACCATCAAAACTACGTACTTTGATAAAATAACAAAAGTTCCCTGATATTGATTTCGATGATACCATAACAAAAAACAACACCGTCATGCATTAATTCTAAATTTGATTTTTTCTCATATGATCGTATTCACATTGCTAGCAAATACTTGGTCCACGTTATGTGATGTGGTATGAATATGTGCAGCATGAGCATATCACAATACCAATTATAAGAGTCATGTTATGTTAATCTGTTTGTTGGAATTGGAAAGCCAAATTGGTGTACAATCGAATTTTAAAGGACAAGTAATTTTTTATTAAAATGAATGACGATTATTGAGTAAATGGGAAAGAGAAAATTAAGATCTAAGTGGAGAAGACCGGTTCGTCCATTAAATAGAATAAAGATCAATGAGTTAGTTTTCTAATAAAAAATAATTTAACTTATTTTATCAAAGCTAGGTAGTTTTAATGGTTTTACGTGTAACTTATGTGCATAACATCACCGTATTGACTATCCTTCTTTAAAGTTTATAGTATTGCATATATGTAGTATCGTATACTACATATATGTAGTATCATACTACTACATATATGTAGTATATGCTGATAGGTTCAATTGGATCGATATCGCTCAGATGATCAGAATGATTAGTACACAAAACACAGTTCAATCAGCAACACAATTCATTACTAAATAATTCTCTTTGTATTGATGATCAAAAGCAAGGTTGTAGTACAAAATGCAGGAGAATGTAATCACACACAGTTAATTCTCTCTCTAACGTGTAATGTGATCTAGACTCTCTCTCTAACATTCTCTTACTACATGCTTTATGCAACAATACATTAGGGAAAATAATAAAATTAACCCTAAACTATACAAAATGTATAAAACAAAGTACAAAGTAAATCTTAAACGGAAATAAGCCCTAACAGTACTCCCCCTAAGATTTATCTTTGGACTTCAAAAATCTTCAACAGTTTTCATCTCTTGCTTGTTCAGCTCCAATCTCTCACCAATCTTCAGACTCTTCTTTAACATCCAACAACTCTTTTCCTTTGTATTCTTCTTGTTCTTTTAATGCTTCCTCGATGCATGACTTGAACTTCTCAGCAATCTTTGCTTGTCTTGGTTTTGATTCATTTGTAAGGATGGCGTAGTCATTCATGCGTTTCAGAGTATCAAGTGTTAAACCTGCAAAATCAATGTTAGCGTAAAATTCATACGGCATTTCTTGACCTTTGGCTTGCACTTCTAATGTACCCTTAGCAGTCACACGCATAAATTCGATCTCCGGAATATCCACCTTCACAAGGTTAGCATTGAGTAATGCCTTCCTTAGACGAATTTTCTCAGAAGCAGCAGCAATCACTTCAATCATCACCACAAACAAATTCCGATCAGCTTCAGCAACTTTATCTTTGCACTTCTCCATTTTGTAATTTCTCAAATGATCGATGTAGGATGGATGTAACAATTTCAGCTCGAATGTGCTAAATAATGTAATCATATCCTTATCCCAATCTTCCAAATTTCGTACCAGTTTCAACTCATAAGTTTCCTGATTGTAGAAAAACTTCAGAATTGGTTTTGTCGCTTGTGTACCATCGATCACTTTCATTCCGGGTCTGTCACTTTATCAAAGTATTCATCAGAAAACTCTTCTAAATACATGTCACGCACCACCAACTTCTTTTGTTTCCTCTTTTTCTTCGACTGCACATATGCGCTGTTCTCTTGTTGTCCTCTAAACTCCAAATATTTTGGCAAACGGCTTATCCCAGCATCTAACAACATCGCACATTTATCACCACGCTCAGCATGCGTGTGATTAATTAACCTCAGTTTGTGCAACTCCTTCAAATCTTGCACTTCCAGCTTGAAAATACTTGAGTAATAATGGTAAACATCGCATAAACCATTAACTCGTTTAATCAAAAACGCATCAAACACTTCGTCATATTTCCATGCTATGATTTTCACCTTCTTGGACTTTTCCGGTACGATCATAGAATCAAGCAGTTCAGCAACGGACTGTCCTTTGCTCAGCAGAGATCTAACAACATCTCCTCCTGTGGCAGATTTATGCCATGATTCTCGTACATCCATAGGAATATTGTATGATTTCAGCTCACTCGGAAACATGTCAATCAACTCCTTTCTCTTTTTGTGCGCATCTTCTGGTAAAGCCATCACCGGTAACTCTTTAGGACCAAGCACTTTGTATCTCTTTGTCAGCTCATAATATTGAGGGTTGTTGTAATCTAGATAAAACATGCGGTTATACATTTTCTCCGTCTTCATGAAACTTATCACAATCTTCTTCAGTGATTCATGCTTCAGTCTTTTCAACGTCTTGTATGGATAGTTCCTTGAACTCAACCATTCACGCATGTTTCTGGACGACATTTCTTCTGGATTTTGATGATAAAGTTCTTCAGGAGGTAAATCATCAATATTCAGACTTTCTTGTAATGGTGTCCATTCACCCATCTCAACAACGAACTCTTTCTCATCAGCAGTTGCTTTATCTTGAACATTTAAACACTTCTCATACTCTTCATTGATTTGACTCACAGTCAGTCCATTCAAATACACAGGATTATACTTCATCTTTTCTAGATAAGCAAAACGTTCAGGAAGATCAGCTAGTATCTCATCATCTGGATTGGCTTCAGGTTCAGCTTCAGGTTCAGACTCAGTAAAATCTATGTCATCCAAATCATCTAGTGCCTCTATCATCGGTGCAGTTTCAGTTTGAACCGGCTCAAACTGAAATGCTTCTTCAGTGACAATTTCTGGCGCATCTTCAACAACTTCAACTACTTCAGGCATTTTCGCTACCACTACAGATTCAGATTGAATCGGCTCAATCTGAACTGTTTTATCAGTTTCAGTTTCTTTCACAATCTCATCTACCTTCGCCACCTCAGACACTTCAGCTTCAGTTACAGATTCAGATTGAATCGGCTCAATCTGAACTATTTCTTCTATTATAGCTTTCTTTGCAACAACCTCTTCTTCAGTAATCTCCGGCACAGCATCTAACTTTCTTTTTCCCTCAGCTTTGTCAAAATTGACAGCATCATCAGCTTCATCGGGAATAGTAATTGGTGACTCAATCCTTATGCCCACATTCTTCGTACCACGTGCTCTAGTATAATAAACTTTGACTTCTTGAGTAGGCTCAGCCACTTCCATTACATCATCCGAAAAATCTTTATCTGATATAGAACCAGACTTCTTTGATCTGGTTTCTTCTAACCATTTTTCTAACATCTCCTTCTCAGCATCAAGAGTATTGCATTCAGCTTTTAACTCTTTATAGTCATCTTTCAAAATTTCATGCTCATCCTTCAACTTTTTATGCTCATCCTTCAACTTTCCATAATCAGCATCTAATGCTCTGAATGTTTCAAGATTCTGATTATGAGTGGCCCAAAACTCTTCTAATCTCTTCTTCTTTCTTTCATTTGATGCTTTCAACTGTTCATTAGCATCCAAGAGTTTTGCTACCATCTCTTCTAACTCAGCAATTTTCTTTTTATCTTCATTCACATTAACACTTGAATCAACTTTTAGTGAAGACTCCAAAGGTTGTTCAATGTTTTCAGCAGCTTTGGGGGATGTGGCAATATCAGTAGTAACAGGAACACTTAAACCAGCATCAGTTTCATCGTCTGTCTATGCCACAAACTCTACTTCTGCTTCAGCTTCTTGAGCAATCTGTACAATGTCCACAATCTCTTGCACATGTACATCTTCAATAACATTCTGTTCATCAACTAACACAGGCTCAATCACAGCCTTAGATTTTCGAGATCTAGTATATTGAACTATAATATTCTTAGGAGCTTCAATAACAACTTCTTCTGCAACACCAACAACCTTAACAGGTTCTTCAATCATCAGTGGTTCTGTTTCAACAATTTCGGCCTCCTCAGAAACTGATTCAGCACTTCCTTCTTCCATAATATCTTCAACATCGTCATTCCCACTATCATCATCATTGTCATCATCATTACCATCATCACTATCATCTTCTTCTTCATTCTCATCATTCTCAGACTCATCTTCCTCTTCTGGATGTCGAGCAAAATACTCATCATCATCCAATAAGTTATCAGGCACCTCATCAACTAGGTCCTGTGGATTTACTATCTCTCCATGTGATATATGATGGTATACAATCTCAATATCCTCCACATTATTTGCTATATCTCGCATATAGTCAAATAACTCAACACTTGCAACATTCCCTATACTCATCTTTCGATATGATAGATCATTCATATCCTCAGTATATAATATCCCTCCAGCAAATCCTTCTTCTCTGATAATAGGATAAGCCACATTAATCATCAGTTGCAAGAATCTCGGATACATGAGAAACTTGAATCTTTTGCCCTTTACTAGATTGAACACAAACCCATTCATAATCCATTTCGACATATTGAATGGTTTGTTCTCTGCATTGGAGATGCGATGTCAGAAGGAAAGTTGTCAAAACCAGCACTTCTTCTTGACATACATTGTTGAATCACATAGCACAATAACTTCCACTTCTTCCCCAATCTTGCTCTAACAAACTGTGACTTTGGAAATACAGGAGGATGACCCATATTAACAAAACACGATTGACATTCAGCATTTTTCAACTCATCATTGGCTCCTATCTCATCATCATCAATTCTCAATGCTGTTCTGATAGCTTCCTCAGACACAGTCAACTGTAACTCTCTTGTGATGTTTCCTCTAACAACAATCACCCCAGCCTCATTAGTCACAACCTCTGCTGTTCTCCAAAAGCTTTTGATAAGTCTGGCATAAATCACAGGCTTTGCACACATAGCATAGACATACTTGGTTCTCTTGATAAATCTCATCATATCTCTATAACCCTCTGTTTCTGGAATAGACTCATCCAAACAAGCAACAAGATTGTGCTTAGGCTCAAACTTCAAATTCTCCATCTGTTTAACACAAAAACAAGACAAGTGTGTTAAATTCTTCATTAATAAATTTCAAATTTACATAAGTGTATGAACAAAAAGTTATAAAAGTAAAACATACACATAATCATTTTAACTCCTAAATTGATCTAACAATCTGATTTTCATCATTTTGATCAAAACAACTTTGGATTTTAATGATCATACAACATTTCACAATTAAACAGTTTACACACTTAAGAACATGAATCTGAAATTTGTATAATGAATTTATTCAACATGTTAAGCTCAGTTTTAACAATGATTTGTCAATGTTTAACACACAATTTATCACTTTGAAGTTAACACTTAAGAATTTTCAACAGGTCATCAATGACGGTTGACAGTTATGAGCAGATTTGAGTTGATTTAGTTGATTTTAAGCAATTTGATGCAAATTAATGGATGAAAGTTGATAATCGACAGTTTTTACACATAAAACAACATTCGATTTCAGTTTTAACACCACAAATCAAAGTGTCGATTCAGTGATCAAAGTACTGTTCATCAACATTTTTCATTTTAACGATCGATTTGCAGGTTTATCAAGGTCGAATCACTTGAAATATACCTTATTCAATCAATCAGACTTGTTACAGAACAATCGATTGAACAAAAGTATGAACGATTTGATGTACAGGGGATTTTGCTTGAAAAACTTTGTGAAAAATGATAAGTGTTGTGAAGAGGCGGGTATTTATATTGTTGAAAAATTAGGTCAAACAATTTTGGGACGGGTCAACAATTTGGGACGGGTAAGCATAAAAGCCCAATAAGCCTAGACGGGTCATGCACTGTTTAGCCGCGTCATGCACTGTTGGGACGGGTCAAGGACTTTGGGACGGGTCACAACAAAAGACGGGTCAACTTAAACTGTGCAAATCACTTGGACGGGTCAATCACTGTAGAGACGGGTAAGTCACTGTTGAGACGGGTAAGACACTGTAGAGACGGGTAAGGGCTAGGAACAACTACACCTGTTTTGATTTTACTCATCACCCGGCTGCATATTAGTCTTCTTTATCACCCGGCTTGCAGAATGACCTTTGTTCATTACCCGGCTGCATAGTGATCTTCTTCATCACCCGACTTGCTTTTCATTATCACCCGGCATGCTTTTCTTCATCACCCGGCAACACAGTTGTTGTACTTTACCCGGCTGCATAGTGTTCTTCACTTACACGGCTAGATGAAGACTTCATTCATTTACCCGGCTGTACAGTGATAACACTTCTTTGCCCGGCTGTATAGTAACACAACTTGTCACACGGCAGACATCAATGACTTCTTTACCCTGCACAATAGTGACTTGTTCATTACCCGGCTGGTAACTTGTCACTTCATTACCCGGCAGTACAGTAGTCACAACATCTTCACCCGGCTGTCTTCTTTCGCACAATCACCCGGCTCATATCAGACACAACAACTTTACCCGGCTAAATAGTGTCTTCATTACCCGGCTAAACAGTTGTTTCTGATATCTTCACCCGGCGACAACACTTTGTCAATTTTTCAATTTTCTCGTCTGTTGACTTTTCAACTGCGTTTATTGCACCTGCTAACATTCTTGACATATTAATTAGACAAGTCATCCTTATTAGGGTTTGTCATATTAATAATCAACAACATTAAACATACAACAATTTTAATTCTCATAAATCCCTTTTTCTTTTTCTTTAATTTTCAAAAATAATTTTGCACAACCAAAATTTCTATATCCCGAAGCAATTTCTTAAAAACACATCACAAGACCTTGGGTTTGTTTTTAACACATCCAATACATTTGCTTTTCATACCACATAATCTTGTTCATTCAAAACACTTATTCAAAATATTTTTGGACTTTTGTAAATATTTTTCTACTTCACTTATTCTCCCCCTAAACTTGAAATTTCTTGAAATTTTTAAGTTTAACAAGGATGTCGATGTGTCAATAAAGATTCCATATGCCTGCACACACATTAAAATAAAGACATATGCAATGCAATGAATCAAAATATCACAGTGAGATCATACCATACATTATCTGATTTTGCAAGTTTTGAATAGACATTTGACTTATGTTTGATTGAGTGATGATATGAAGACATACCAATTAGCTCGAGTTGACACACTTACTTTTTCAGTATCATGATGAGATTAAGGTTCGATTAAAATGACTTATGTGACCCACATGTATACATATGTCAACATATTTCCTTATCAACCACTACCTGAATGCATATTGCACAAGAAACTGGTCACTTACAATCATAAACAGTGTGGAATATGGGTTCTATTCGGATTTGGTCCACTTTGGGACTTCTTTTGATTCCATTTTGGAATTTAATTTCCTATCGTTCCCCTTGGGAATCTTCTGTATTCCTTTTTGGAATTTTTGTTTGGTGATGGTCCACATTTGGGACTCTTTTTGTTCCAACATTGGGAATCTTTTGCTACACCTTGAAGCTCAAAAGAGACTTCGTGTGAGACTTCAGGTCTGTGGATACCACAACAAAGAAGCTCACGATGCGGTTCATCACACTGAATAGACTGCATCGTTACCCGATCATGCACAACTATCATCACAAGCAATGCATCAAAAGATATATATCTAGACATGTATAGCAAAGGAACTTAACACAAAGATCATTAAGTTTAGATTTGTCAACAATGAACTTACTTTTTCAGTCTAATTGCCTGAGCTGTCTCGCACATCAATTAACATTCATCAGTCTTTATTAAAAATGATGAAACAAATAATGTCTAGTGTACTATCATTTCTCACTTTTTGCAATATAGATTCTTATGACATGATATTTTCTTTTCTTTTTGCTTTTATATTTTGTTTTTGCTTTTCTTTTTCATGCACACACACAATGCAAAATGATAAAATAAAAGACAAAGGAATCAATACTTGACATCGACTTATTCTATTTTTGAGTTTTATATTTTCTGATTTTGTATTTTGTTTTTGCAAAAATAGAATCAATCATGATTGATTAATCCTATGGATTGAATTAAGAATTCAAACCGCCCTGACAAGAAAGATTTTGTTAAAAGATCTGCCAGTTGTTTGTCGGTATGAACTTTAATCAAAATTATTAAACCTTTTTCAGAGTTGTCTCTGAGAAAGTGATATCGAATTTCGATATGTTTGGTTTTGGAGTGTTGAACAGGATTAGCAGTAATGAACATAGCAGCAGTATTGTCTATGTAAATAGGAGTTTTGAGAAAGTTAAACCCGTAGTCAAGCAATTGGTTTTGTAGCCACAAAACTTGAGAACATCCTGCAGATGCAGCGATATACTCTGCTTCAGCTGTGGATACAGAAACGTTGGTCTGCTTTTTGCATTGCCAAGAAACAAGTCTAGGACTCAGAAATTGACATCCACCAGTAGTCGATTTCTTGTCAAGAGCACACCCACCAAAATCACTGTCAGAATAACTATATAATTCAAAATTGCCTTCATAAGGATACCATAACCCGAGATTCGGTTTCCCTTTAAGGTATCTGAAAATACGTTTAACAGCAACCAGGTGCGACTCTTTTGGTTCAGACTGATATCTGGCGCACACACGTACAGCATACATAATGTCTGGCCTTGATGCAATGAGATACATCAGTGAACCAATCATTGATCTGTATAGTGTTTGATCAACGGATTTGCCTTTCGGATCCGGTTGTATCTTGCAATTCACATCAGATGGCGTTCAAATAGTCTGACAATCTTGCATCTTGAACTTTTTCAGCAACTTCTCAACAAACTTTGATTGGTTGATAAAAATTCCGTCTGCTGACTGTTTTACTTGCAATCCAAGAAAGAAATTAATCTCCCCCATCGAACTCATCTGAAATCTTGACTTCATGATTTCTTCAAACTCTTTGCACATGGACGCACTGGTTGATCCAAAGATGATATCATCCACATAAACTTGAACACATAAAAGATCTTCATTTTCCCGCTTCATAAACAAAGTTGGATCAATCTGACCTCTTGTAAATCCATGTTCTAGCAAATGTTTAGATAACGTCTCGTACCAAATCCTTGGAGCTTGATGTAGACCATATAAAGCTTTGCTCAATTTGTATACACGATGTGGATAATCAGGATCTTCAAAACCAGGAGGTTGTCTGACATATACATCATCGGTAATTGGTCCATACAGAAAAGCGCCTTTAACATCCATTTGGAACACTTTGAACTTCATGAAAGAGGCATAGGCAAGAAAAACGCGAATAGCTTCAAGTCGAGCGACCGGAGCAAACACTTCTTCATAATCAATACCTTCTTCCTGAGTGTAACCTTGTGCAATAAGTCTGGCTTTATTTCTCACAACAATGCCACGTTCGTCTGGCTTGTTCTTGTACAACCATCTTGTACCAATCGCATTTTCTCCTTCAGGTAAGTCCACTAACTTCCATACTTCTTGTTTGCGAAAGTGAAGTAATTCCTCTTGCATGGCTTCAATCCAACTATTATCTTGCAACGCTTCTGAAATGTTCTTTGGCACCACTTGAGAAAGAAAACATGAATAAAGGCAAACGTTTGCATGTTCAGTCTGACTTCTCATAGTTCGCTGATTCAAAGGCCCAATGATCTGAGAGACAGGATGATTCCTATGAACTCGATGAGTTGGTATAACGTCACCTTGAACTTGCGTCTCCAGATTTGACTGATTCAGATTCGGTAGATCTTGTAGAATAGTAGACTCATGCGGAGTGAAATTAGGAACTTGATCCGGTGAATTGATGAAGTAGTCAAATGATTCTGGAACAACTTCAACATTCGGATCTGATGATGGTTGATTCTGATGATGGTTGATTCTGGAACAACTTCAACATTAGGAGAAACTTGCGAATTAACATCATCACCAAGAATGTTTGATTCTTGATCTTCTTGAGAACCAGATGGACCCGGAGCTTGATTAGATATAACATGATCAGGATTATGAAATGACATGAACGGATACTCAGAATTGAGGTTGTCATCGTCGTCATTGTCAGAATCATCACTAAAGCATCCCAAGTCTCCTGATTCTTTGTTCGTTTTTCCTGAAAAATCAAACAAGTTAGAATTGAAAGATTTTGATAACGAATCTAAATCAAATAACCATTTGGGACCATGAGCCACTAACGGAAATGAATTTTCTAAAAACTTAACGTTAATAGTTTCAATAACAGTGTTAGTTTTTCTATTAAAAACTCGATAAGCTTTTGAAACAGATGAGTAACCAAGAAAAAAACCATCGTCAGATTTTGACTCAAACTTTCCGAGATGATCACTTAGATTTAGAATCGATACAGGACAACCAAATGCTTTCAAGTAAGAAATATTCGGTTTTCTTCCAAATAACAACTCATAAGATGTTTTCTGTTTATCCTGAACCAATAATGTCCTGTTTTGCACAAAGCAAGCAGTAGCAATAGCTTCGTCCCAGAAAGTGATAGGGATTTTGGCATCTGCAAGCATGGATCTTGCTGCTTCAATCAGTGTCTGATTTTTCCGTTCCGCAACCCCGTTTTGTTGAGGCGTTCTTGGAGCACTAAATTGTCTAGCAATTCCTTTTTCTGCACAAAACAAATCAACATTAGCGTTCTTAAACTCAGTTCCATTATCACTTCTTAAAATTTTCACTTTACAATCCAATTGATTTTCAACTTTGATAATAAATTCTTTTAACAACTCAGCAGTTTCAGATTTAGCATGCAAAAAATAAACCCAAGAAAATCTAGTGAAATCGTCAATAATGACAAAACAGTAAGACTTCTTTCCGATGCTTTGAACATTTGTTGGTCCGAAAAGATCCATGTGTAGCATCTGCAAGGGCTTTGAGATGGAGTTTTCTTGCTTGGACTTAAAAGACATTCGGTGCTGTTTTCCTTTCAAACATGCTGGACAAAGATCAGTTGTAGAGAATTTCTTTGACGGTATTCCTACAGCGTGATTTCCAGTCACTAAACGTTCATGTTTCTGAAGTTTGAATGGCCCAGCCGTCTATGCCAAAGCTGACTTTCATCATTTGATGCATGAGTAATGAGACAGGTAGTTTCGGTTTCAGCATCAATCTGCGACATATCAAGCTTGTATACATCACGATCTCTTGGAGCTTTAACCACCACCCATTCATTGTCAATCTTGAAACCTGGTTTGAGTATATAACAGAAAGAATCATCAAATAAAGTTGAATAAGATTTATCACAAATTTGAGATACACTTAGCAAATTAAAGTTCAACTGTGCACAGTAGTTGACTTTATCAAAGCTAATGACCCCATTTGACACGGTTCCTTCTCCAGTTATTTTGCCACCTGCATCTCCTCCAAACGCAACATGTGTACCATTCTTTAACTTAAAATCTTGAAGCAAGGCATGGTTGCCTGTCATATGCCGGCTACACCTACTATCAACAAACCATGAGTTGATAGGTCTTCTAGGGCGCACCTGCATTTCAACAATCACTTAGTTAGTTTGGTCAACCCAGGCCCACATGGTCTTGGGTTTTCCGAATCTATCTGTAACAGTAACTTGTTGATAATGAAGATTTTGAAAATTTGTTTCATTCGAGAGATTTGGTTGAAAACTGTTTCGCCCAACGGCTTGATTGGTTTGCTTTCTTCTTAAAGCAATGAACCTTTCCTCTAACTTAGGATCAAGGTTATTTTCAAACTTCTGATTTCTTACCATCAAAGCTCTTGGTTTAAAACTGTTAACCTGCACATTTCTTGCTAAAACATTATTAAAACCAGAATTGTTTCGATTGAAATTTCTCAAAACAGGAGAATGACTTTGATTAACATTTTGAAAACCAAATGATTGATTTCTTTGAAAATTTGGAAACGGAGTCATTTCTCTTGATGAGTTTTTCCGAAAGAAACAATCTTTTGTGTCATGGTTTCGTTTTTCACAGATATCACAAAATTTGTTATAAAAACATTCCTCTGAAGAATGATTTCTTTTGTCACAGTAACTGCAGTACCTGTTAAAGAAACATTCAGCAGTGATATGGTTATAACGATCACAAATCTCACAATGTTTCTTGCTAAACCTAAAGGGCCGATTGTTAACTTTTGATGTTGAACCCATTCGTGATTCATTATCAGTTTTGGTCGGTTTTAGATTAACTTGATTCTTTTGTGGCGATTTTGATTATGATTTTGCTTGCTTGGGAACTTGGTTCGATTTTAAACCATCGTGTTTGGTTACCTTCTTTGGTTCAATTCTTTTATCATTGACAGCGGAAGACTTAGGACCTGAACCTGTTTTCAGACCAGAGTTAGATTTGATTGAAGAATTGATTGGTTTACCATAAGATCCATTCAAATCAAAAGTTCCTGCTGACACAAACTTAATTGTTTTTCCTTTTGACACTTTCTTTTTGACAGGTTTGACCTTGTCAGTTTTAACAATTTGAGCTTTGGTGTTGTCATTCGATTTTATGACACTTTTACCTTTCGAAGATTTTGTTTCAGATTGATTGACTGTTAAATTCGTTTTCTGCACCTTTCCTTTTGAAACTTCAGTCTGTTTCACCTCTTTCTTCTTGATCAGTTGATCAGCAACTTTTGCTTTCTGTTCATTCTTCCACTTGATGTATTCAGGATCATTGTATCCTGAAAATTCACCTTCTTCCTTCACCGTTTCTTCCTGCTTGGGATTCAGTTCAGGATAATCAACAAGTTGAATCAGAACAGGCTCGGATTTGTTGCTAGCTTCATCATCAGCTTCAGTTGTCACGACATCATCATCTTTCAAACTCTCAATCAACACTTCAGATCCTTCGGATTCGGATTTACTTCTTTGAATTTCTTTGAATTTTTGTTCATTTTCAGGTGAATGATCAAATTCATTGAAGTTTTCAGGTAAAGTTTGAGTGATTGATTTAGGCATTGGTTCATGAGTGAAACCTAATCCTAGTTTGCTTTTGTTACCTCTTTCACTTATAAGTTATTTAACCATTGTTTTACAACTTTTCACCTTTGTTAATTCAACTTGTGTGACAGCATGAGCAACTTTTTCTTGTTCAAAGTTCTTTGTCATTTCTTCAAGTTGTTTTGTTACCAGTTCCAAATCCTTTAAGATTTTGTTCCATGATTCTTTAAGTGACAATATCTTCTCATCAGAAATTTTGTGATCAATTTTAAGTTGTTCATGAATTTTCTCATGTTTGCTTAATTTATCACCAATTTTAAAAGAATGAGTTCGATAATGTTCTACTTGTTAATTGCATTGTTCAGAACATAACCTTTCTTTCACATCAATAGGCAAAGGAACATAGTTAGGGGGTAAATCAGTACTAACCTTTGGTTGTTCGGTGGATGATGAAGACTCACTGGATGTAGCCATCAGCGTTATTTCTGATTCAGACTCTTTAACAGGGTCTGACTTTGCACTCTAGTCATATTCCTCAGAACCTTCACTCACATCATCTGACACTTTACCATCCCCTTCTTCTGACCAATCTTCCTCAATTTCACAAACTAACGCCAAACTTGAAGTGAGATCAGATGTAAACTGTTCTGCATAAGCACTCCAATCATATCCATCTTTCACACTTACTACCAGTGCTTTGGTCTGATCTTCTGGCTTCTTTCCTTCATCTTCTAGTTTTGGCATGGGAAGACTTTGATATGGCTTCTGTATGAAACGTTGATTCCTCTGTTGATAACTTGAAGACTGTTGCGAGCTTTGACCTTGACCTTGATTCTGTCCACTTGAACTCGCTTGATCATTGTAATTCTGATTCTTAGGAGCTTTGCATTCCCGAGAAAAATGACCATAACAGTTACAGTTGAAACATCTGGCCTTTGATTTGTCAAAACCAACCGTCTTGTTTGCATGTGGCTTGAAGCTTCGGTTAACATACGCATGTTTCTGTGTTCGATATGCAACCATTACCATTTGCCAATTCAAATCCATTTCCTCAACGTCATCAGGATCCATTTCAAAAAGATCTTGAAGTACAACATCCATCTGAGACAAATGACTTCCTTGATAAGCTTGAAAGCTTTCCATGAAAGCAGTAAAAGCAGTCTTCGTCTCGTCATCTTGTAACAAAATATTCATCACATCTTTTACTTTTGCTTGAACATTTGAACTTTGCTTTTCTGCTTGATTCTTCAGATTCTGACTTTGAACTTGAGCTCTTGGAGGAGATTGAGGTTGAGAATAAGTTGGTGAGTTTGGAAAGTATGACGAATCAGTATAAAAGCTTGCACCAACAAATAAATCACCCTCTTCATCAATCTTTGCAGATTCTTGAGCCAAAAAGGCATTCTCCACTGTGTTAGCAGGATTCACAATATATTTGTATTGTGCATGTGAACCAGTTTTATCAGTGTTTCTAGAACTTTCATCAATCTCCACTTCCTCTATCTTTGCAATGAGCAGATCCAAATCCATCGGAAACTTTTCAGTATGCTTCAGTAGTGTCACAGTCTGTTTCCAGGATGATGGAAGAGCACATAATAATCTGTCATTCAAATCTTGAAGATCTGTCTTTGCACCCACATTTGTCATTTCGTAGTCAGATGAACAAACCTATTCATCATCTGGTGCACAGATTCTCCAGCAATGTGTTCAAATAACTCCAATTGTCTCTTCAGCTTTTGTTTCTTGAGACTCCTGAGTTGTTCACCTCCTTCGCAAATTGACTTCAAAGCTTTGAACAATGTATAACCCGTTTGATAAGTATCCAACCTTGACAGTACTTGTAGTGGCAGTCCTTTACACATCAAAGAATAGGCTTTGCTATCATTCTTCACTTTCTTTAAGTCTTCTGCTGATAGATTATCTTCTGGATAAGGTTTAGTAGAGTCTTTGGTGTAGGTACTTGCACTATCAGGAGCAGTTTGAGTTGGAATGTGAGGACCTTTGTCAATTGACTTCCAAAGATCATTGTCAATCGAGCAAAGATGATGCTTTAATCTGATTGTCCAATTCTTGAAATCTGCACGGTTAACAAGTCTAGGAACACGGTTATCAGAATCATCATTAGGTGCCATTTTAAAAGATTTTAAAGAAAATATTTTTGGTTTTTGTTGATTTTTGAAAAGAAATAGTTAGAATACTAAAATAAAGACAAGTAAATAATGACAAGATAAGATAACACGATTTAAAACAACTAAAATTGAGTCACACGGCTGAACAGTGAAACTTTGACTTTCACCCGGCTGAGCAGTAGATTTTCACTTCACCCGGCAGAGAAAAGTCTTCACCCGTCTAAACAGTTGACCCGGCTTAATAGTTGCAAACTTTGTAATCTTCACCCGGCAGAACAGTTACCCGGCTGAACAGTTACACGGCAAACAGATATAACTTGACACGGCAAACAACTTGACCCGGCAAGAAGAAAATATTCACCCGGCTGAACAGTTATCAACACTTCACCCGGCAGACCTTGACACGGCTTGAAAGTGTTAATCACCCGGCTAAATAGTAACAAGTTGATCCGGCTGTTATGTTGATCACGCGACTGAACAGTACTTTACCCGTCTGAATAGTTCTTCACACGGCTAAACAGTATATCACCCGGCACAACAGTACACAGAATTTTACTTGCAATTCTTCACCCGTCTAGACAAAACTCTTTTACACGGCTGCACAGGACCTAATTGTTCACAAATCTAAGTCCAAAAATTTTGTCTAAGTCAAATTTATCACCCGGCTAGTTAATCTTCAACCAGTTCATCCTGTTCATCATCTTCATCATGAGAAATTTTCTGGGTTTATCAAAAACTTGTCCAATTCCTTCAAAATTCACACACAAGCAGTGAAATACACCGATTATCAATCCCTAATCTCAATCAATCCAAAACATGATCAAATTTTGATGAATTTGAGCAAAATTTTGATCGAACAGTAACTTTTCTCTTCTTCTTAATTCCTTAGATCTGATGATAATCTGATGGAATTTGCACAATTGATGTGAATTAGAAGTGATTGCGATGATAAATCACAACTAAAAACAACAACAATTCATTCAGATCATGATTTTTGAGCAATATTGTAGTGTTTTGCTTGATTAATAGCGAAGAACACAATACCAACAACTCTGATACCAATTGATAGGTTCAATTGGATCGATATCGCTCAGATGATCAGAATGATTAGTACACAAAACACAGTTCAATCAGCAACACAATTCATTACTAAATAATTCTCTTTGTATTGATGATCAAAAGCAAGGTTGTAGTACAAAATGTAGGAGAATGTAATCACACATAGTTAATTCTCTCTCTAACGTGTAATGTGATCTAGACTCTCTCTCTAACATTCTCTTACTACATGCTTTATGCAACAATACATTAGGGAAAATAACAAAATTAACCCTAAACTATACAAAATGTATAAAACAAAGTACAAAGTAAATCTTAAACGAAAATAAGCCCTAACATATGCAATATTGATGCATTGTTATCTTATAGTTTGAATTTCAGGTGTATTTTATTTTGTTATTATATTTATCTTTAATTTATTAGTTTATTATTATCTTTATGTTTAGACATAGTATAAGTATTGGTTTTGTTTTCATTTGTAATAAGTTTATTTATATGGAATATTATGAACTTTGTTACTGGTCATTTGAGATCGTATGTACACTTTAAATAATTATTAAACTCCCGAGCTATTTGGCCGCTTCAAAAAATGCATCAAGTATAGTGATACTACATATATGTAGTATCGAAAAAATGAAAATGTGATTTTTAAATTTTATTAATATAAATAAGGTATGGAAAAGTTAGTAACGTTTAAAGAAAAATATAATCAAGTACAAATTCGCAATATTACATATATGCAGTATTGAAATTAAAAAAACGAGAAAAAAAATATTTTTTATAAAGTTATTTATACTCAAATGAAAGATAAAGAAATTCTTGATCTAATGGTGCAATTTTTTTTAAATAATATTAACGTATGCAAAAGATAGAAATATTTTAAGATTTTTATATTTAAAGTACCAATTTTACCCCTCCTATTTAAAATTCCATCCCTTGTCATTTTGGTAGTTCTCTAGTTCTCAACTTAAAATGAGTTCTCTCTTGAACCTTACCCTCAATAAATAAATGATAAAGTTAAATAAATGTATAATAAAAGAGATTTAGTAAACTTGAGAAAAGTGGAATTTGTTAAAAAGACATATATAGTTCAGGGAGTTTTGAACCCTTGACCTTCCCCTAAACACAAACTTAACTTAACCACCAGACCAGATCCCTTTTGTTGTTTTCATTTGAAACCCAAAGTTTTTAAAACGTACTTATCTGTTAAACCCAAATCCTACAAAACCCTAGAACTATAATTCATTAAAATAGTATACGAATCAAAGCTGAAACTGAAATTGATCACTGTGTTAACAATCTACAACATGAAACAAGGTCAGAGAAAGTTTAATTACCTGATTTGATAGCGAAATTAAGAGGGATGAAGCTTGATCAAGATAGAAATCAAAGACGATCCAACAGCAACAATATGATTTAATTGATGATGCAGAAACAATCTTCGGTGATAGGTGATCAAAAACCCCAAGTTAATTGCAGAATATAATAGCCCAATTGTGTTGATCAACTATGCAACAGTGATGACGAAGAACATAGATCAATTTGTCTGTGTGTGTTTATTAAATGTGAAATTGGAGTTTCAGAAAGTTAAAGTGAAGTCATAGAAGGGTTTTGGTTGATTTATATTGAACTAAATCAAGATCAAACGATATGAACGAGGTCGAGTGGATTTCGGATTTGGATGAACAAATTTGAACTGATTTTGTAAGAACTTTATCAATTAGATTCGTTTATCATGCTGCAACTAATCGTAGGTTTGTTTTGGATTAGACTTGTTAGAGTTCTATAATGATTTTCATTTGTTTTGAAATTTCCGGTTGCCGATGATAATGGGTTTTGATTTGGATTGTGATTAGATCATGTATCGAGTCGTTATAGATCATTACCATGTTCGAAACTCGTAGATAGGTGCTAAGGATGGCTTAATCAGGTTCAAATGAGGCGAATTTGGTGTTTTGGGTCTTCGCCGAAGCTTCGCCGGACTCGCCGGAGTTGCTGGCCGGAAAAACAGGGTGGGGGTTGGTTTAAAAGAATGTTACACTTTAACCCCTAAAGTTTTTGTTAGTGTATGGTTTAGTTTAAAAGTTTAGAATGTGTTTCATTATTTACACATCTAACCCTCAAAGTTAGTTTTGTTATTTTACTTAACTAACCAAAATAACTTAACTAAATTTATAAAACTTTACTAACTTTATATAATTGTTTTGATTTCCTTTTATAACATTTATAGTTTATGGGGTTAACTTTACGTTTTATAAATTTAATATCTTATGAACAAATATGAGTTAAAATTGTTAATTAATGTTTGAGTTAAATAACTACAAACAATGAAGATAATGAAATGGGTCGGATTCAGATTTGAATTGGGTTTGATTCGGGGCAAATGTTATATCACCCGTATTCTGAACACATTCAAGCTTCAAGGTGCTACTGATCATTCCTTTTTTCTCCATCTTTTCCCCTTTTCACTTGCTGTACAAGCCGCCACATGGATCGACTCGCAACCTACTAGAACTTTTACCACTTGGGAGGCGCTCCGTAATGGGTTTCTTAATAAATATTTTCCGCTTGCCAAGGTGTGGATGCGGAAACTCACTACATCAATTGATATGAACGATTTCATGAAGAAAAATGATGTATGAACAAGGATTCAAATTAAGGTTTGTAGGTTTATTGAGATATTGAGAGAGAGAGAGAGAGAGAGTTACAGAGAAAATGTCGTGAAGGAACTCTCCTAATCATCTAAGTGTGCTGGTATTTATAAAGATACCAACACACTGTACAATTCACCTAAAACCGTACACGTTTAAGCACAAAATATGATTGTGTCATCTGCCCCAAACCTGAACCTGAGTGCCCGACTCGAATCCAAAGTTATCTATCTTTACTGTATTCGCATTTAATTTATGAAATGTAACCTTCATTATCAAAATGAATAAATATGTCGGACTTTATGTTTTCTTCTCATCTCTAATAAACTGACTGCATTTTCATCATTTCATCAACATGGGACCTACAAAACAAGTTTGGATTAGTTGTAAACAAAACTAAAATAATACTAAATAAAAACGAGTCAAAACGTATACAAACTCAACACGGGACAAACGTATGATTTACACTATATCAAATATCCCCACACTTAACATTTTTCGTCCCTGAAAAACCATTCACTTATCTCAAGGACTTTAGACTTTCAAATAATTAAAACTAAACACAAGACAAAAATACAATTACAACCCAAACCCTGAATCTTTACTAAGACAAGTAACTGTGATTAAAACTTTAGTGATTTTCAGTTAGAGTAGGACCCATAGTTACTAAATTAGATATACATGGTCTTATTGGGTTGAGTCACCTCAACTTGACTTAAACCTTATAACTAAATGATTAAAACATTTAAGTGCACTTCTCATTCAATAACTTAAGCAATTTCAGGAATATTGCTTATCATTCATTTCACAGTTTAACACAACTAGTATAAAATTTAAGTTTAATATAATTCCTAGCTAATATTCCCCAATACATGACAAACCCCCGTTATCAAGCAATATCCCAAATTCCATCACCATACGTGATTTTGCACGACTTCATCTGTTGGTCCCAATATCAGATTTGAATCAGTAGTTTGTGAAGAATTTGGATCAAATGACATAAAATAAGATGAACAAATGATGAACAATGAAGAACACTCATAAAAACCTCACTTTGATCTCTTTAATTTGCATCAGATTTACAATAAGTGATAAGACCCCAAATCTAGCTCATACAAGCTTAATGAAACCCTAATTGCCATTTACTATTTATAGCCTAATGACACTTTGGACTAATGACAATTAGGACCCTAAACTTAGACTAAAACATGACAAATGGAAATAATACAAATAAAAGGCTAAAACATGTCTAAAACTAGATTAAATACATTTTGTTGACACAAATATATTTATTACATTAACGATCCTAGGCATAAAACAACTTCAACGTCTTGACTCGGCTCTTCGTCTCTAACGCGCCATTTGACTTTTTATGTTGACTTTGACCAGATGTTGACTTTTGTTGACTTTGACTGTGTTGATAATATTAGACAATTCAGGTCTAACATCCTTATTGGTATTAGGACGCGAGCAAGGGGACCTCATATGACTGAAAGGTGGTTTGATCAAGTCAGTAATAAATTTGTACTTTAAGCACATTTTGATCAAGTTTAATGACTTATGATGGTAACTTAACTGCGGGTTTTGCTCTTTGAGCTTTATTTAAATATTCATACTCCTTTTTGAGAAGTATGAATACCAGATTATAGACCGCACAAAGACTTGTGGTCTCCGAACCCCGAAACATCCCATTAATACAAGATTTAAGACTATAAAGTCGTAAGCCATGAAACGTTAATCACTAAAACTAGAAGTATGAAAAATATTTTAACACAATCCACATAATTCACAAAACAACTTTAATTTGTATCAAATTAGACTACAAGGCTTGAGTATGACTCAACTTTTTGTTCCACTTCAAAAATAACATGTTTCCCACTAAAAATCACTCAATTTAGGTTTTATAATGTCACATTGTTAGTGTCCTTTCATTCATAAAGGTTGAGAAGACACAAAACAAAAGAAATCTTTTTGGATTTTTTAAAACTCTATTTTGACTCAAAATAGACATTTAAAACTATCCTAAGATTTAAATGACCATTTCCCATCCCCACACTTAAGTTCTACACTGTCCTCAGTGAGAAATGAAAAAGACTTAAACTTAAAGCTAAAAAGTAAAAAGTAAAAATACCAAAATTTAAAACAAAAATAAAAGACTAAACACAAAACAAAAACTGAATTGGAATTGACTTAGCTTATAATATTGCAAAAAGCGTATGCTCCAAGTCTTCATTCCAACTTCGAGTATTGCCCGTATAGCATTTTGGTCGTGATCAACCTTTAAAATGACACTGCCAAGTTCCTTCTTTGTTTTCACATGTGCAAACTTACCCGAATAGAGATTGAGTACGGGTAAGAATGATTTAAACATGTGAAAACAAACACAAAACTCGAGCATACTTTACTCGACAATTTAGGAAACTTAAAAAGAAATAAAGACAAAAACTAGAAACCAATTAAAGAAGATAAAAACCTGATATTAACCATATTACTTACCCAAATCTTCACCTCCTCGCTTGGTTCTTGTACATGACTCAACAAACACAAATTAAAAAAAACAAAGCAAATAAATAAATAAAAGACTCAAACTTGAAATGAACCAATACTATACAAACTCTACAGACCAACACTTCGTCCATTTCAACCTGTTCCAACTGGGGTATCCTCAAATCTACCAGGATCCCCACACTTAAACTTCACTAACCTCTTGACACTTGCCCAATACTCACTAAAGAATTCACTATCATCCCCTTCTACCCACTTATCCTCACCACTAATTACGTGAACCCGATTATCCCAACATTTAGTCTCTCTTAACGCGTCAGGAATTTTTAAAACAACAGTATCGTCACCTACTTGGAGAGTACTCTGACCGTTAAAGACATCGATCACAGCACGAGTCGTGCATAAGAAGGGACAACCAAGGATAATGGGGACTTTGGCATGGGTCTCCATATTAAGCACAACAAAATCCACGGGGAAAACAAACTTATCTACCTTCACTAACAGGTTCTCCACAATTGCCCGTGGATATATCACAGAACGATCCGCTAAAGACAAGGACATGCGAGTGGGTGTAAGATCACCTAAGCCTAATTTCTCGTATAAGGAATATGGCATGAGATTTATACTAGCGCCTAAATCAGCTAAAGCAATGCTCTAAGTGTTACTACCGAATAAGCAAGGAATTGTGAAAACTCCTCAGTCATATAGCTTTTCGGGTAGTGTATTAGTGACCACTGCAAAGCTCTCACCACTTAACAGAACGGATGAGAGTTCTCCCAGCTTGCATTGTTCTTGAGGATGTCCTTCAAGAACTTAGCATACTTAGGCATATGCTGGGGAACCTCTATAAACAGGATATTGATCTTAAGCTGCTTAAATAGGTCTAAAAAATGACCATAATCCCGAGAGTAATTTTGCTGCTTTAAGTGAGCGGGATATGGTATACGAGCATGATCAATCACGAGGGAAGGCATAACATCTACAGGCTTCCCCATACTTATATCAAACTTAGGGTCACTATCCGATTTTGGGTTACTAAACTCAGCATGATTACTACCCGGACCCTCTAACTAACTCTTCATCAACCACCTCATCTTCAACCTCCTTAACTACCCTCTTATTCACTAGGGGCTCACTAAACAAGACCTTCTTCTTAACTGGCTCTAAGACTCTACCACTATAGGTTGAGATTGCTTTAAACTGAGCCGATGGGTTTGTTTGAGTTGAACCTGAGATCTGACCAGGTGACCTTTCATTAGACAACTACTTAACTATGTCACCTACGGTTCTCTAAATATGTAGGATGATGGACTGTTGGTTCTTAAGTTGAAGGTCATGTTCAGCAAGGGTTCTCTGTGTAGCTTCATCCTTAGAAGTTAACTGAACCAAAATTTTCTCAGTTCTACCTATCCCATCACTAGCCCACTAGCCTACTCATTACTATTACCATGACGCACACCCTGGTTTTGAGTATTATTAAAATTAGAATTATAACCCGGTGGGGCACCTGCGGAATGCCAGTTAGAGTTGCTATTATAATTTGAATTTCGGTTCCAATTAGAATTACTATTATTGTTATTTGGTAACCATTCCAATTAGTTACAAACTCTAGCTGTTCCTCCCTAGATATCAACAGACACTCTAGGGTACTATGACCTCCCCTACACAATTCACACTTATCAACTTTAGCTCTGAGGTCCTTCATCTCACGAGTCAGGTTTTCAAACGCAACAGCCACACTAGTCTCCATGCTAACATGGTGCACACCTCGAGCAGACGAAGGTGTACTAGTGAAAGAAATGAAATTCCTATTAGCGGACCACTGTTCGTGTTCGGCCTAGGAAAAACTTTCAAATAATTCATTACATTGATTTATATTCATCTTACCCATCAAATGCCCACTCGTAGATGTATCAAAACGTGCTCTAGTCTTATATGTTAACCCATTGTAAGATTTTTCGACGAAAGCCCACGGTGAAAGCCCATGTTGGGAGCAACGAGATAACAAATTTTGGAATCGCTCCCAAGCCTAGTAGTAGGGCTCATCTGGTTCCATTATGAGTGAGTGGATCTGATCACGAAGGCGGGATGCCTTAGCAGGTGGAAAATACTTGTTTAGGAAAACTGAACGAAGTATTACCCAGGTTGTGAACGTTCCCTCCTCTTGCGAGTCAAGCCAGGTGATAGCTCAATCCGCAAGAGAGAATGGAAACATATGAAGATAGATTGCGTCAGCAGACGCACCTTGAATTTTGAAAGTGCTCACAATGCGTGTGAGATGTGACACGTTAGCAGGTGCGTCTTCATCATCTCGACTGTGGAATTGACTATTTGCTAGGGCGGACATGATGTATGCCAGGATCTGCAATGAATTAGGATTCATGATCTCTAGCGCTAAGATAGACAAATGGTTTCCGGTGAAACCATCGAACGCCTGCTCGTGAACTGTTCGGTTATCAGCCATGGTAGACCTAAGACTGCTAGGTGTTGAGCTGTGCGGTGAGTAGTGTGGTGTGAAAACAAAAACCATAGTACTTACCTTATCCTCCGCAGACGAGACAGCTACTACTTTGGGACCTAAGTTATTTGCATCAACAGTACGTTTCACTGGTCCGTGTGAACGCAGATATGGCATATATCTGCAAGAAACACCAAAGATAGATTAAACCAAACGGAACATAAAAGAAAAACAAAACACACACACAAGAAGAAATGAAGATAATTACCGACTCCTACGACGCAAACAAACAAAACAAAAAGAAAGCACGTGTATAGCATATAAAGACTCAAATAGTTAATTCAACGGAATTACCAAGATTCCCCGGCAACGACGCCAAAAACTTGATGTGAGGTAATATATTTATAAAGTAACAACTAAAAACACCTAAGTTTTAAATTTATAAAACCTATACTAGACTCTTATCTCACACATAAGCGGTAGTGGACCGGTCGATTATAATATAGTGAACGAAAGTCCGGGTGTCGACCCAGAGACTCTACTTATCACGTTAAAGTAACTAAACGAGACTTGATTTGTTAGACACAACTTTAATTAAAAGATTGTTTTAAAATGGGTTTTGTTAATAAATAATTTGCGTAATAGTAAACGACGAAGTGGAATGACGGATTTAAATCAGCAGATTAGAAACAAACCACCTAGGCTAGAATCCTCATTAACTTTAATTATCACTCATGTTTAAGATTAATGCTGTGGAACTAGGATCTTTACTTATTCACTTAAAGATACTTCTAAATAGGACCCTCTAAATAGGATACCTAAGAGGTTTCTATTAAGTTAAAATGAACACCAATTATAATGTTAGATTTCCTCATAGTTATCAAACTCAATTATACTTAAGTGAACCTTGTTAAAAACTTGTCTCACGATATGGAATTCAAGGACATTTGAACCAATTATTGGACTTAATAACTATGTTTGACAACTGACACCAAGACGGACTTCTCACGAAGACTTAAACCGAACACGTTATTCAAAGAAGACTTATTAACAACTTACCACCTCACGGACATTTAATTTAGCTACACGTTATTACCGATTTCACTAATAATGGTATTCCTATTGTTTTACTGCAGTTTAACCATAACAATCATAATACACAGTTCATGATATAAATGAAATCCTATTCTATGACATAGACGACCATCAAGGATTAAGTGGAAAGACAATATCAATTCAACTAATGCAAATATGTAATACGCATCAAATGATAAAAAGGTCAAAACTTTAATCAAGCATAATAACCATAAACAAACATCAACCAAATGCGAGTTCAAACATCAGTTAACAATTCATCATAATTCTTAGATGGTTCTAAGAGTTTAGCCAACCATAATCATAATAATAAACACAAGTTTAAAAGTAATAAACATGATTGAAAGGAATGAAAACGAAAGAACAATGAAGCCCGAGAAGTCCAAGAAGCAATCCTTGACTGCTTGAGCTTCCGTTGCCTTGATTTCATCTTTTTATCCTTTGAAACACCTCTTTTCTCCTAATTTTCATCTCCCAAAACGAGCATGAGTCTAGGGTTTTTTTTGTAGAAATGTTTAAATAGAAAAACATAACAAAAAACGTCAAAACTTTCTGCCGAAAAGGCCTCGTCGCGTCGTGAGAGGAGGTAAGGAGACTTGGTCGCGTAGCGTGAGGAACCAGCCACCAACCTAGCACCATAGCGGCCAGGGCCTTAATGCTGTCACGTGGCGTGGGGAGGCCCCCGGATCGTTTCGTGCTTCGGTTTCACATTCCGAATCGATCATAGCTCTGTTTTGCTTCCCGGTTTCGCCCATGATCTTCTTTTCTCGATATCTATTAATCATTTCTTCAACATAGGACCTACAAAACTTGTTTGGATCAGTAGTAAACAAAACTTGAATAAAACTAAATAAAAATGACTCAAAACGTATACAAACTCAATATGGGATAAACGTATAAGTTACACTATATCACGGATTTAACAATTCCAGCAGGTACAAATCTATCATAAAGAATAGATTTCTTTTTCTCTTTAGGCTTTGCTTCTTTCTTCACTTAGAGAAGTGTTTGGAGATGTTTTAGGGGTTGTTATCTGAGAAGAAGTTATGGAATTAAACATTTCTTCTTGGTAATTTGCATTCCTCATATGCTTCAACCATATCAAGTTCAGACTTGGTTTTGTTTAACTCTTTAGTTAGATTCTTTTCAGATACTTTGAACTCTTCAAGTTTAACTTCAATCACTGTAGCTCTAGACTTTGTTTTGCTTAACTCGTCAGCTTGATTCATCAACTAAATGTTGTAATTATGCTTTCTTCAAGCAATGTACCAACATTCTTTGACAATGAGTTGATTTCATCATCATAAGCTTTGGACTCCTTTCGAAAAGTTTCATTCTTGGTAATTTCTTCTTTAAGCTGATCTGTGAGCTTAATTTTTTTTAGTTGACAGATTCAACTATTTTCTTTACTCCAATAATCTCTGACTGAACTTCAGTGTCATTCTTAACTTGAGACTTCACATTATTACCTTTCTTCAACTCAGAATTCAGTGAATTAATCATTCTTTGTAATTCTCTTTGTTTCTGTTGGAATTCATCTCTTTCTTCATTCATTATGAGTTTCACTCGATGAGCAAATTCTCTATAATGTTCTATTTGAGATAAACAACTTTGAGTGCAACACTTTGTCTTAATTTGTTGGTCCCAAAACACTAATGAATCAGTAATTTTTTGAAAATTTGGATAGAAATGATAAAATATTGATGAACTAGATGAAGAACATAAAGAACATAATGAAAAACTCAGATTTGATCCATATTGATTGCATCAGATTTACAAAAGTGGAAACCCCCAATCAAATGCTCATTCAAGCTCTCTTAAAACCCTAATTGCCATTTACTATTTATAGTCTAATGACACTTTGGACTAATGACAATTAGGACCCTAGACTTAGACTAAAACATGACAAATAAGCAATAATACGAATAAACCCCTAAAGTTTAAGTCTAGTATATATTTTGTCATTAAGACAAAATATATATATATTACATAAAAATACTAAAAAGATGAAAATGATTAAATATATTTTGTTGACACAAAATATATTTAATAACTATCAAACTTCGTCGTCTTCAACGTCTTGTCTCTAATCTTCGTCCCGAACGCGTCGTCTTGACTTTTGTGTTGACTTTGACCGTTGACGTTGACTTTGTTGACTTTGACTGTGTTGATAATATTAAACTACAATTCAGGTCCAACAATACTCCCCCATAATCTATTATTATCAACGTCTTGCATCGTGTTCAGCACCGATAAGTCAATACTGTTGGATTTTCAATTTGGTAAGCTTCAGTTTTAATTTCAGCTCCAACAAAACTCCCCCAAAACTGATGCTTGCCAAATTTTGTTGCTGAAGATCTTTTATCTCACAAGCTCCCCCATATTGCGTGCTCCCCCATTTTCTGTGCATCCTTTCGTAAAATCTGGAACTACTTTCCAACAAACTTTTCTTGAGTGCTTCAGAAGATGTAGGAGGAGGATTCCTAGCTCGGTATCTTCCGAAAACATTTGAAGAACAAGTTCTCTGGTCAGGTGCTTTGCTCAACTGATGATCAGCCATCATTGGTAGCAAATATCTGTAACACAATCACAAACAAAATCTCGAGATTTCTCATTAGATCATTTCATTTAACAAAATAAACCCGTGTTTATTTGTGTATGAAAAACAAGCGAACTCGTGTCCGTTTGTGTGCAATTCACGTGAAATGCATCTGAAAATGATAATATTTTAATAGGCATAATATGGAAGACTTGAAAATAATTTGAAATTAAAAATCTTTTTGGATTTTTTATAAACTAATAAAATCTAACGAACATTTTTTTGTTTTGTTTTGTTTTTTAATTAAAAATAAAAAATTCGGAAATGAGAGGACGAGTCCGACAAGATCACAAATATTTTAGACAAAGAGAACACATCTCATAAGGTACACACGATCAACAAGACTCTTGAAACCAAACATAAAATAAAATAAAAATAAAAAAACTTCACGAAAGGATATCAGATAATGGGTTTCGAGCAACGATCCAGAGAAACATAGACTTGGCGAGATTGTCAATATGTTTGTCCATTTAAACCCATGCCTTGTTCCTTTCAACAAACAACCTGTGACGATCTTATCATGTTTTGGTTCGATTTGAAGAAACTCGGCCGACTTGGTTTCCACAAACATTCACCAAAGTAACTTGTTTTGATGTCATGGCTTATTAAGTTTAGATGATTCCGCAAGATTTTGTAGTTTTGGGTGTGCATAGACCAAGATCAATTAATAATCAAGGTGAATGTATTTGGGAGTGAACTGGAGTTGGGTTTAATGTATGAAGCGTCAAACAATGATCTTGATGTAGAAACATTGTAAGCTTAGCTTTACATGTGAGCATATTCTTATGTATGAAGCGTCAAACAATGATCTTGAGGTAGAAACATTGTGAGCTTAGCTTTACATGAGGGTTGCAGATGATGAGCGCTCCAGGTCTATACCGACGTATAACAGAGGAGATGATCATTTGAGCGTGCTGATGAGAGCTTCAGGTCTATATTTACATATAACAGAGAAGATCATCACTCCAGGTCAATACTTCCGTATAGCAGAGTAGATAAGCATGAAAATAAAATTCTGAAGAGATAACAAGAAGCGTCATTCAGGGCTACGGCTAAAGGGTTTGGATTTGGGAAAAATCAAACACGAAACAAATACTCTCAGCCCATTTTTGTCAAAACTTATCACTTTGTACAGGCCAAATGTCTGTGAAAGTACTCCTCATCACCGAGCTCTTATTGAATTTTGTTTGATCACAGAATTGCAGTCTAATTGTATTCGGGCTGAGCCTATTGACACATCATTACACAAATCAACGTCCTCCTTTAAGTGCTTTCCACACATATCTGAAACCTGTAAAAGGACACAAAATATTTACACAAAAAGGAATTTTGCACTAATGATATTCAGTATATTTTCGTTTGAGATTTTCAAAAGACACAAGAGCGACCTCAAAGGGAAGTGAAAACTTGATAAAAAATACAAGTACAAATGTTAGACTCCCCCCCCGTTTTTTTTTAATTTTTACTAACTACAATATATAAAATAGAAATTACCAAAGAAACGTCTTCCATATTACTCTATCAAAAGATTATAAATGAGTTATCAAGAAAAATGCAGTGGCTATGAAAATATATATGTGAAAATCAGAGAAAAATCCAAACTGTGGATAAGATACGAGAACCATAACATGTTTGTTCCGCCTCAAATTTAAATAAGGAACATTCTCTGTCAGTAAACCGGATTACAAACAGTCCTCCTGAAATGTTCCTACACTCATTAATAAATTAGTTAGAAAGGGGAACCCAGACCATCGTAGTCCTGGGCGTTCCGTTTTCATCAGCGTAGTACACCTGTTTAAACGCACAACGAGTTTTTGTATCAATTATCTTTTCCTCTTTCTTTTTAATTTGCCAAATTTGTTTAGGTTCAAACATTTTTGATTTGAAAGAGTTAAATTTGGAAATCATTTTCTGTTTAAGCCCCGAGGAAAAAGAATTTGGTTTTGATGATTTTGTCACATTCATCTTGGAATCATGTGAAACCGGCTTCACATGAGAAGGTAGGGATGGAATGTTCGTCATCCGACCATTCAAAGATGTATGATTCTTAACTTGAGATTCAGAGAAACAAACCTATTTACCTTTACCACGTGGAGGATTCTTTCTAAACCCTGATCCGGAGAAGCAAACCTGTTTGCCGTTACCGTCCGAAGCATGTCCTTTTAGGCATTTCTTGAGAACATGATCATCCTTTCCACACTTGAAGCAAGCCTTGAATGGCTTTTGATGCTTGACTGGCCCGTGTGGAGCAGTTGGGGGTGGAGCTTTCTTCGAGCTTGATGCAACTTGTTGAGAGGCTTGTGGCGTCTTTTGTCGAGTAGTGAGAGAGAAACAAACTTGTGGCTTCTTTTTTTGAGTTGTGGTTTGTCGGATGAGAGATGAGATCTTCACTTTCTTGTTCTCAAGTCTTCTACAAACTTGAGATATGATGGACAGAGGTGAAGGCTTCTTCTTTTGAGCTTTTGATGGCTGACTGACTTGTTTTGCAGCTGAAACTGAGATCCGGATTTATCTTGATTCAGATTTTGGAAGCATTTCAGATTTGACAGTTTCAGATGACATCTTGATCTTTGAATCTCCGAGACTCTCCTTTGTCTTTGATTCATCATCTGAACTTGTCCTATCTTCAACGAGCACTTCTGCTTCCAGCGGATCTTGATTGACAGGAACTGAGTGTGTTGATGTAGTTGCAGCTTGATGATTAGATGATTCCTAAATTAACTCATCCTTCTCACTCCTGACAGGCTCAAACGTAGGAATTTCACCTGCTTTAAACTTATCAAAGAAATTAGAAGAAATAGAAGGTACAAATTTACTAACACCGGAAACTGAACAATCATTGGCTTGACTGACAACATCCGGTTTACTGTATCCAATACTAGTCGGGGACTCATAATCATATCGCATCTCTTTAAGATTCACATCCTCCAATCCTGCATGCAAATTATCAGTATCTTTCTGAATTATCTCATGAACCAACTCATTGGTCGGGTGTGGAGTTGGTATAGGAGAGTAACAGTAAGTGCTGGGAGGAAGATATACAAAAGCCTTATTTTCATGACACAATCCAGTCTTAATACGAGCCCCCCATTGGCTTTTGATTAAATCCTCAAGTTTCATCCCCGAAATTGTCCATTTTTCGAGTTTCGTTTGCAACTTACTAGTTTCAAACTCAGCCAGGGCGACACGTTCAGTTAGCATATTGACTTCCACATTTTTTTTCAAAAGACTCGTTTTCAAATGTTCATTTACTTTCAAAGCTTCTCTTAATTTGACAAAATATTTTGACTCGTTAAGTTTAAGTTCATTATTTACCCGAGTCAAATATTTTTCATTTTCGATTAACAATCTGTTAGCTTTATAAATACCAAATAAACGAGTTCTGCAATCAGAAGAACACATATCCTGAACTGTCTCGTATGGAAGATCCATGATGATTTTTTCAGAAGCAAGAGCCTTCTCGTAGTTGCAGACTCTGATATTTGTCTTTTGTTCCTCCTCCTTCTCTTCATCACAAGCTTTATCATTTAATTCTGCTCCATCTTTACCCACTGATGTGTGCTTAATCTTCCTTTGTACCTTTTCAATTTTAGGTTTCGGTAAACCTTTGAAATTGGAGGCAGAAATTGATATCTCTTCTGGTTTCTCTTTGGAGATTGAGGTGATCTTTGAATTCAGAGACATCGCTTCATCGTACTCACGACGTTTGATATCCAACTCCATTTCTTTTAGTTTGTTCATCACCTCCACCAGTTTGTAATCAGTAAATCCTCTTTCTCTTCTAATCGATTTTCCATGTGAACTCCACTCTGGTGGGAGAGAATCAAGCAGTCTCTGAACCTGTTCATGATTTCCGAGTTCTGGATCATGCTTCTTTAGGTTACTTGCCACCATCACAAATCGATCGAGAAACACGGGCATCCTTTCATTCTTTAAAACTGCAAAATTATCAAACCGGCTTTGTGCCATTGTGAGATCATCAGATTCGAAGGACTTAAAAAGTTCTGCATAAGCCATTTTTTTTAATCGATAACCCGTTTAAAATTTGGCCTAAAAATAAGTTTTAGAAAGTCCCGGCCAATTGAAAAAAATATTTTCAACTCAGATGAACAAAATTTTGGCCCTAAAAAATAGTAACAACTAATACCCGGCCATAGACAGAAATATTTTCGACGCACTTAACAAAAATTTTGGCCCAAAAGAAAACAAAAATACCCGGCCAAAAGACGTTACTTTTTCAAATTTCAATGACGACTTTAACGAAAAACGCCCATAAAATTTTAAATTTAACACCCAGCGATATTATTAGGTTCGCTGGCTTTCAAGCCGAGCACAAAGTCTAATAGGTTCTATAGTCTAATAGGTTCTACAGTCTAATACGTTCGCTGGCTTACAAAGTCTAATAGGTTCTACAGTCTAATAGGTTCGCGATTTTATTAGGTTCTACAGTCTAATAGGTTCTACCGTCTACTTGAAAGTCAGCGAACATATAGGTTCTAACATGTTCCGATCCATTAGAACCCAACAACTCTTTTCTGTTTAAATAGTGTGATTAATGGATGTTTGTTTGATTAAAATCTGTGGTTATGGGTTCGTTTTTAGTGTAAATATATGTTTGGTGTACTGCTATTGGTTTATACTTATGATTCTGCCCGTTTTTCAAACTCTAGGGTTCGAGCAAACCTATTGTTCGTCTGGCGAACCTGAACGAAAGTTCAATTTTTTGAGTGAACCTATGCCGTTATGATGCCCGTGCGTTAGCATAGCTACGCCCGACTGTTCTTAGCGAACCTATAAATTCGCCCGAGACTTTGTGCTAGATTTGTATGCCGGTGAATCTATAGGTTCTGCATTTTACTTATAAGTTCGTCTGACAGTGAACCTGTTACTTTCAAGCGAATCTATAAAATTTTCAACTGACCAACTTCCCGTTTCTGTTTCAGTGATTATGTCTACATTATATTTCGAGAAGAAGCGCAATATGTGCGCGCTATTGACGAGAATCATGATAAAGCCACAGGCTACAAGGATTGCATCAGATGGCTCAAATCTTCTCATATACATCATGCCTATCACATTGTCCAAACGTGTATGACTCACACGTTCGTGATTTCTGGAGAAACGCTGTTTTGAACGTTGTTGAACAGCCATCAAAGATTAGTTCGAGGGTACAAGGTCAGGAAATCTCATTCACCGAAGCTGATCTGGCCAGAATCCTGAGGCTTGAAGGTGATGTAGAAGATGAGGTGAAAATGTCTGCTAAGGAAGTTTACAGAAAATTAAGAACAGCGGGGTATGAGGGGCCAATGCCCGGGGAGAAGAAAATGGAATTTGTGAAGTCTTACTTGAATAAAGAATGAAGATATATAGCCCATGTGTTCATTATGTGTTTGGATCATAGAAAAGGGGGCACAGACGGTTTAAATCTAGATTGGGCCAGAGCGATGGTGCTATTCTGCAATGGGCAGAAAGCAAACTTGGCAAAGCTTATCTTTAACTATATGATTGAGAATATACATGCTGCGAAGAGGGATAAGTGGTTGTTGTATCCACGATTCATGCAAATGATCTTGAACGACATAAAGCCTGATCTACCCGTCGTTGGAGAAACTCTCAGCATTTGCCCGATGAATGTCAGAATTTTCAGTGATTGCAAGACTGCTAGACACGATTGTGTGGGGAGATTGAGAAGAAAAGGATGGGTGAGAATGTTGAAGAAACTCAAAAGAAACTGAAGAAAAGAAAAACTTACATTAGAGAAAAGGATTACTCGCTGAACAAAGAAATTGATGAAGTTCAGGAAGAGTTAGATGCTGATGGGGAGACGAGGACAAAGAGAAAAACTGATGTCTCTACAGCCGAAAAAGTTAAGAGATCGAAATAGCAACACGGGATCCCTGTACATGCTGCTCAAACCAGTACTGAAGTCAAGACTGAATTGGAGAATCTGAAAGTTAAATATGCTGTGTTGGAAAAGAAGGACAAAGAAAAGGGGGATGTAATCAAAGGAATGGCCAGGATGGTCAAGGACCAACAATGTCTGATTGTTCGCATCTTTAAGGAATTGAATAGTTTGAAAGAAAAATAAGGGTCTTTTCGTGCAATGTCTGAACGCGAGCTGAACAGCTTAACGGATGCTTCAAAGTATCCGTTAATGAATTATGGTGTTAGAGCTGAATCAAAAGAAAAAGTTGTTGAAGATGTTTTTGATGAAGAAATGGGTATAGACCTTGATGCATTTACAGGATCAGAGGTTGTTGGTGGTTCTAATGTAAACTTTAGTCTGATTGATGAACCAGATGTGGATGTGGATATGGGAAGTGAAGAGGATGTGGAGGATAATCCAGAGGATGAACCAGAACAGTACAATCTTGAAGATAAAGCTGTGACCTATTTATTTGAGCACATTGATTTAGACAAATCTGAATGGTTCAACAAAGATGAAGAGATTATTCCCGAGGTCCTGATCTTCCAACACTTGAATGAGCCAAACACTATGCAAATGGATAGACAGATCATTGCATGGAAGTATAATTCTTTGATTGATGCGTATATGATAAAGAGAAGAGGAGGGGATATTTGCTATATAAAGAACAGAAAGCATTTTGCTACACTGCCCAGATGGGATCTGAAGAGATTAGCTGAACTCCCTCTACATGGCAAGGAGGATAGTGGCAGAGCAAGTGCATTTGAGGTTGCAATTAAAAGGTCGCTGAAGAAAACTTCATTGAATTTGGGTATCAAAAGCCAATGAGGAGAAGAGACAAGAGAGATAAGCACTGGGTGTCGTGGAAAGGTAAAATCGTGTTGAAAGTGGCTTCTCCGAAAATAATGAATAGAGTCAGAGTTCCAGAAACTCAGCCACAAAGATTGCAAAAGTTCGTGAAATGGTTCTATGATAACAACACTGGTGAAGCGATAATCAGATTAGAAGGGGAAGATCGTCCAGAAATTAGATTGTTTGACCCAATAGAGATCTTCTCCTTCTGTGATGAAGATTTGAAGGTGTTGTGTGAGAATGAGATTAAGCACGGGTCTGCAGATGACACCAAAACTGAAGTAAACTTGTTTGTGAGGGTTGCGAATAGAGCCGGAGGGTACGTGCTGAGTTGAGAAGTGTGAATGAGAGGATAAGGAGGACTGATGATCAGAACTTGGAGATGGATGATCTATCCAGACAATTAGATCAGTCAATCGAAAGGAGATTTGAGAAGCCTGATTGAGACGGAAAAGTGCTAGGATAGGAGCAGACTGATGATGTTCAGGAGGAAACTAGAGTTACTAATATGCCTGAAATAGTTTTCACCGAAGCATAGTTTGTTGAATCATTTCTGGATCTGAGTGAAAGTGATGAGGCATGATCTGAAGATGTTACTAATCCATTGGCTGGAATTGAATCGAGAGCTGGAGCATTCATTGAGAACCTTTAAAGATGAAAAGAGACGGAGCTTAAACAGAAGACTTCCCCAGGTGAGGTCCAACCTAGGGGGACATTGATAGTACATGTAGGTTGGACTCACCGGCATGTCGGTGTTACTTTTGATTGTTATGTGTTTTGCTCTTATTGTAACTAGCAAATCTACGGGCGAACCTATAGGTTCGCCCGAAAGTCCAGATTAGGTGTTACTTTTGATTTGTTATGTATTTTGTTCTAAATGTAACTAGCGAACCTACGGGCGAACCTATATGTTCGCCCGGAAGTCTAGATTAGAATAGACTTTAGATTAGTTCAGTCGCTGGGAAAACCTGTTTTGTGCCCGGTGAAGCTGATAAGTTTGCATGATAGATTCGCTGTCAGCGAATCTGTCAGCGAACTTATGTTTGTTCTATATAATGTAATGTTTTCTCATTTGAATGGGAGTTTTCCAAGTTTATCAAACCCTAATTGTGTGTGTGACGGCTGAGGTGCTAGCATCTTTGTAGCTTGATTACCTCTGTTTGTGTTGATTTGATCTTTGTCATTGAGTATTAAGGGTATTTAGACAATATTTCTTTGAATTCAAGTGGGTTTTGTTGTTTACTAATCATTATAGCACTGAAATCTCGATCTAATGGACTTACAATATGGTATCAGAGCCTTAGTGCTCTCGATTGTTTGATCATTGAGATTTTTTTTGTGAAGTTTTTGGGGTTTTAGAGTCAAAACACTGTTTGATCCATTTTGGAACTGCTTGTTGTGTTTTTGAGTTGGAATTTGTTTTGGGATTGTCATATTTGGTACTAGGAAGCTACAGAAACAATTGGATCTTCAATTGGTTGTGTTTTGAGGTCGTTTTGGTTGATTTTGGGTTGAAAAAGTTTTTTCCTGTAAGTCAGCGAATCTAGACATTCATCCAGTGAACTTGTGGATCATTCAGCGAATCTATACAATATTTGTGATTTGGAAATATCAATTTTTGATCGGCGAACTTACTATTTTTTGAACGAAAGTTCATCTGTTTGGTTCTGTGAGCAAGCGAAGTTGCTGCCGAATCTATTATTTGAGCAAAAGACTCTATTCTGCCGGGCGAATCTGTCCAGCGAACCTGTGCTCATCGTCCATTGTTGTGCGAACCTACAGTCCTACTGCCGAGCGAACCTGATTAGATTCACTCAAGCGAATCTATTGAGGTCCAACATAATTGTTAAGAGAATTGGCTCAGGAATATGATCTGAAAAAGTATATCAATTAAGCTTCATATTCAATGTTGAAAGTTTGTCATAAAGCTTATTCAACTCATCTCTATGATCTTTCATTTTATCTTCTTGATTTTTCAACCTTCTATCTTCTTTTTTAAGTTTTTCATATTGTTCACTCACAATCGTAAACAACTGAGACATTTCTTTATCTCTTTCATTAATCTCTTGGTTTCATTTTTATCCGAATTATGTTATTTTTTTAAAAAGTCTTGTGTTCAACATCTTTATATACTTCTTGTTCATGTTTTCAACTTCACACATTTGTGCATGCATCAATGAACTCTCAATAACTTGAATCAATAATTTTTTCTTTCAAATTTTTAATTAATTCATCATTTTTGCCAATTTTCGATGAATTTTTCTTCTTTTCTTTTTTAAATTGTTCAAACACCTTCATTCCGGTAATGAGAAACTTTGCTTTATCATTTGAATTGCTTTGGTTATCCATTATGATCAATAAGAATAAGTTAAGTTGTTCAATGATTTGTGGTTCAATATTGCTAGTTATCAAAAGTTTGACTTTGAAAACTCAAATTTTAGCTTTTTCTCTTTGAACAACCTTATTAACTTTGCGAATTTGATGTTATCAATGTAGTTAACCTTCAAATTTGAATTTTATATGATGAATGAACTTTTCTTAGGTCAAGTAACTACAACAAAATTGGGTTTTTAGTACGCCCATAAGTGTCCTATAATAGTACTTTATACGACCTTTCATTTAATAGGACCAATAGTAAAAGCGTTTCATGTAAAGAGGTTGTAATAAGTCCCGGAACTTAAATAGCGTCCTAATATCGCAAATAAGATTATGAAACCAATTTTATGGTTGCATAATATGTCTATGAACAACTTAAAAAGCATCCTAATAAAAACATATAAGGACACTTTTACAATGTTACAATATTTGGCTACTTACTTTTAATCTTATGATACACATACAAGCGTCCTTAAAAGTTAATTTATAGGACCCTTATAATGTAACAGTATAGGTACTTTAGTACTAAGAAAAGGGTCCTAACAAGTCATATGTTACAATGGTTTCTTAAATATCCACACACACAATTTTACAATATGGTTATGGACATCAAATTGAACAATAAAATGACCAACAATATATAAAACCCCGATAGTTATTGTGTATATAAAATCAACTAATGAAAGAAATAAAACCTTATTATATTTCAAATAAGCTTGTTCATAACAAAACCACTAAACATATATAAGTAAGTTAAAACATTATCCAACATAAAGTCTTGTAACATTTAACAAAGAAAAAAGCAATGAAAGAAACGATCAACATAAAATTCAAGTCACCAATGTGTCCTCAATCCTCACGGACTACCTACAAATAAACCACCTATGTATAAGCGTAAGTTTCATGTTATTAGAATTATTCGTATCTCATATTTTACAAATACATACCGAGATGAAAGGACAAGGCCATGCGATTGATGCACCGACACAATCTTGAATTGTGGAAACTAACCCATATTGTCTCACCAAATTTTCATCTTTTTTATTGGTACTTAAACGTTTACCTCACACCATTCTTCTCAAAGCTCTGTACTACCAACAAGCTCATTTGGGTCGAAGCTCTTCACCCATCCTCTTGCTACAATCTCGGTAGAGTTTAAAATGCTTTTAAGGAAAACTTCATCTCCGACCTAGATTTTAGTGTCCAACAAACATTTATCAAACTCTAGTCATATGTACTTTAGGAATCCAAATCATATCAGCTGATCATGTCCTTTTGATACTCCGTTAAATAGAAACGTATAAATTTATCATTTATTCTATATTGCTACAGTTATAACAAATTAAACAAGGCTTCAGTTGATATTGCTACAATTCATGTACAAATTTACCACTTTTAGTTATTAACCAAAACTAGTTTTAGTCACCATGATTCAGTCAATTCACACCAAGACAAATGCTAAAACACAAACCACCTCATACAATCTCTACCCAACAACCATCAAAGTTTGAATATATACACCCGATTACCCTAATTGACCTAAACTTACTTTTGGGTGTTCAAAGACTAACAATATAGTGAATATTATCTAGAATGTGTACCGCCATGAGCATCAGCTTTCAGGACCTATACATCTAAGTGTGCCTCTCACTCTTTAAAATCAGGGATATACTGCTGAACAAAACTCATGCAAGGAATGTCCTTTTAAACAAATATCGTCATTTTCTAAAACAAATGTTATACCACTTGTGTATGGTGATACACAACATAATTTATACACAAAAGTACAAAACTTTAATCTACTAAAAGTTATCTTTATTAGACGTACATACCTTTTCTTTTGTCGAGTCTATATTAGTGTCAACATAGCTTGAAACCACTCTTTTGATTCAACGAACCTTATTCACATATTAATTGCGCCTTGAACCTGCTCATAATGAAGAAGAACATAATGAAAATTACAACAAAATGCAAGTGTATTTTTACAATAACCAAATATTTTGTAACCTGCATTCATATATAACAAAACAAATGAATCTTGCTAACACACATCACTTATATCAATATAAAATACGGTCAATACCTGGTTTATGGATCCAAAAGAGGACTTCCTTCCTTAGCAAGAACAAAACGTCCACTATCCCCTCGTGATATGCGCAGATACTTATCAAGGTATGTGATAAGAAGCCAAGATTTTGTCCTTTCCCCAGGTATGGGAACCTTAACAGGATCCTGACCCGAAATCACACCTGCAATGTTGGCCACGACGCTTTGCAAAGGGCTGAGTGACTGCTTCACTTATGACAAGTCAATATTCCGCCCAAAAATATCCAAATTTTCCGGAAGATCTACATTTGACTTTATCTTTGGTGGCTGAAAGGTCCCTTCCTTAAACTCTACCTGTTAACTCATGTTAGGCCCCACTCGTTTAGTTCACATAAAAAGGAAAATACATATGATTTAACTTTATGACGGTTAGCAAAACAACACAGTACCTGAATCCTAGAGGGGCTTCGGATTGCAAAACTTGCGGATGCACTGGATGTGAAATTGGCAGAAGGGGTAGAATATGTGATGGAGTTATCTATTGTTAAGTTGCTTGAATGAACATATTGACAAATATTTTCCACTTTCACAAACGGAGCATTACCAATTGCCAGAAGTGGTAAGAGCTCGGAAAATGCAGTATACCTACAGTAAACACATAAACAGGTTAAAATACTAATTAAAGCCTTCTTCACTTTGTTGTTTCTTTGTAAGGTATCACACAATCATTGCAACTGTTTTAGTAAATACCAAACAAATGCAACAAAGTCATATTGATATTATCCTCAAATTAATGTCCCATAGTCCTTCCGAGAAAGGGTTCGATACAAAAGTTTCTTCTATATTGTCCTTATTTTGGGGCGTTTTGATATATGCATAACAATAGAACACTACCATTACCATAGGTCTAGTCAAACATAACATTTAGGTAATCAATGATTACAAATGCAATCGTGTCTTAGATGATCTTCTTAGCCCTACGGTGTAAAAGTTTAAAACGAACCTCAACTTCAATATCTAAACGATTTACTCCTCCCAAATAAACTCAACTGTATCGTTCAATAGCTATACACGAAACAAATAAAATCTAGTGAACTGTCTTCGCATAATCTCAATAATTAAACAATTAGCTACAACAATGTTGCTGAACTTAGGAAGTGTTAAGAATTATGTATGTTTACATTAAGCCACATAATCTCAATAATCAAATCAGACACCTTAAATTCTCCTCAACATATAATTAGAAATTTTATGGTTTAACAAACCAACCAAACAGCACTATATTTATACCAAGCAAAGGACAACAGATGAGCTTACAGTAAAATCCAATTGCCATCAAGAAGCTCCACTGCATCTACGGGCACAGGCGTCGGGTTCCCTCTTTCTAATTGACTCACTAAATCCATCACCTCTGCTCGTTCCTCAGTTGAAGCATTAAACCCTAAACCAGTCCCATACACACTATCCACCAAAAACCTCTTCAAATCTTCAATTTTACAATCGTCTGCACCACCACTACTCTGTTCCAAATCGTCTATTAACACCCATTCGTCTTCGTCAATGGGAGGATCCGATAAGGCTAATTTTGTCAATGGTTCGGTTTCCGGGTTTGATTTCTCGCCCCATTCGTCGGTTAATGGAGGTGGTTCGGTGTCACCGTCGTCGGAAGGGATAGTTGGAGGGATGTTGGAGGGTAATGGAATGATTGTATGTTTTGGCCATGTTTGGGATTGCTTATTAACTTCTCCTTATCTACTTCTCAATCTCCTTTTCTCCTTTTCTAAGAAGTCACTCCCCCCTAACTTCTCCTTTTCTCCTTTTTTATGCACCAAAACTCCTTTTCAACTCACTTGCCAAACACTATTTTTTTAACTTATTAACTTCTCAACAAGTTATAAGTTAAAAGGAGGTGCAAATAAGCAATCTCAAAATTGGTTTGTGTTTCTGGGGTGTAATAAACGGATGATGGATGGTGGTTGAGGTGTGGTGGCGAAGAAACGGTGAACATGGACGGTGGCGGTGGTGGTAATATGATGCTTTCATAAGTTTAAGAAAAACTATCTACACTAACTACAAGTTAAATTATTTAGTTAAACTATCTACAAATAATATTTTTATTTTCGTAATTTTTTTACTGTTTACGTCCTTTACAGTAATTGATGTCATAAAAATAAGTTAAAGCAGATCATTTTGGTAGTTTGTCTAAACTATCTACAAATTAATGTCATTCACAATTCTGAGCATACGCAAAGCTTGTAACTCTAAATTATCACATATATAGTTTGTCTAATAGTTTTGTACCCTATTGTTACAGTCTTATAGATGTATTTTGCTTTTAATCAAACTCAATTTGATGTGTTGGAAAACTATTTGTTTGAAGTATTTGTTGAAGTTATTTATTTATATTGAATGGTCATAATAGACCTGCTCACTTGCATCTATATAAATTATATCATATTGTCCTAGTAGTAGACTTATGTATATAAGTTTTTTAGATTGGCATGGAAGTTGGAAGTTGAAACTTGGAAGAGCTTGATGAGATCAGTGTTTTCAAGACAGTGCGGTGATGGAATTAAGCAAAACAAGTCATCAGCTTTTGGATTGTTCTTATTGCTTTATGTTGTAGTTTGATTTTGAAATTTTTGATGGAATTGTTAGTAAAGAAGTTTAGTTTATTCATATTTCAAACAAAACTATACAAATTTTTTTTAAATTATAATTATTGGATATTCGATTCGGATATTTATCTGAGTATGTAAATGAAAATTCAGATATCCGAAATTTCGTATATATGATTTTTAGATTAGCATGGAAGTTGGAACTTGGAAGAGATTGATGAGATAATTAGTATTTTTAAGACATGCGGTGATTGAATTAAGCAAAGCAAGTCAGCAGCTTTTGTAATGTTCCTATTTTTAAGTTTATAGTTTGGTATTTGAAATTTTTGATGGAATTGGTTGTAAACAGGTTTAGTTTATTCATATTTCAAACAAAACTATACAAAAAATTTTAAAAATATAATTTTTGGATATTCGGATAGTTTTTCGATTCCGTATCCGAAAATTCAGATATCCGTAATTTGTTTAAGGTCAATCTCCAAAGTGATTACTACAAATATTATGTTTATGTTTTGTGTAATAACTATGATAAGATAAATACATTTAACAAACCATAATAGACCTGACGCTGCGCAACGCACCTGATAAACTAATAACTTTATCATATGTTAAAAGCTTCAATAATAACTTTTTATTCTTCTTTTTGAACATCTCATGGAGTGAATGTAAATTACGTTTTTTTTTATCATGATGCATTATAATAACGCGATAATGAATAAGTGTGTTATAAAGGTTTAAGTTATAAAACCCAAGTGTCAAGTGTCCTATTAAGCTAAGTTATATTAAAACTCTAGCAAATAAGCGTCCTATAAAACTGATGTTTTATGACTCAAATATCGAGTGTCCTATTACGATGTGTTATTATAAAACCATAATGATTAAGCGTCCTATAAAGGTTAAAGTTATAATACTCAAGTGTCAAGTGTCCTATTAACTCGTGTTCTAATATGACTTCAACTAGAAAGGGTCCTATAACACTTAACACTTACGACTCAACTACAAAGTGTCCTATTAAGTAATGTTATAATAGGACCTCCTTTCATCTAGTGTCCTATTACATTACCACATAATGGGACACTGACAACTTAATTTCTTATAAATTACATTATTAGGATCTACATTTTAAGTGTCTTATTAAGTTATATGATAATAGGACCCTAAAAAGTCATCCATCCTATTAAATAACTTTTTAGGACACCGATTTAGTATAGTATGTTATAAAAGGACCCCAAGATTTCATTAGTCATATTAAATAGTTTTTTAGAACCATCTTTTACAATCGTCCACACACAAAAGGTCCTAAAAAGCCATTTTTGTTGTTAGCTCATGCCACAATGCGTTCAATAACTCATCCAAAAGCTTAGGTCAATTTCAAGCCGTTTGAAATTTGAAAAGTCAAAGATGTGAAGAACACCAACACTTTGGATTTTGAATTTTCTTGAATCATGTTAGGGCTTGTTCCTGTTAGAAGATTTACTTTGTACTTTGTTTATACAAGTTTGTATAGTGTAGGGTTAATTTTGTATTATCCCTAAGTGTTGATGCATAAAGCATGTTGCTTGTGAATGTTAGAGAGAGAGTCTAGATCACAAATTACACATTAGAGAGAGAAACTGTGTGTGTTATTGTATTCTCCTACACCATTGTACTGCAACTATTGCTTTGATCATCAATACAAGAGAATTATTAAGTAATGGATTGTGTTGCTGATTGAATTGTTGTGTTTGTACGTTGATCATTCTAATTTGTAGCAGTATCGATCCAATTGAACCTATCAATTGGTATCAGAGCTGTTCGTACTGTGTGTTCTTCGCTATTCATCAAGCAAAAACACATCAATATTGCTTAAATCATGATCTGAATGATCTGTTGATGTTTTTTGATCTGATTCATCATCAGAATCATTTCTAATTCACAACAATTTTGCAAATTCCTTCATAATTCATCAGATCTGAGGAATTAAGAAGAAATTGAAAGTTATTGTTCGATCTATTTTTTTGCTCAAATTCATCAAAAATTGATCATGTTTTGGATTGATTGATATAGAAGATTGATAATCGGTATCAAATACTGCTTGTGTGTAATTTTTTGACAAATTGGACAAGTTTTGTTAAAATTCAGAAAAATTCGTATGAAGATGTTGATGAACAGTTTGAAGATGAACTAGACGGGTGATAAATATGACTTAGACAATATTTTGGACTTAGTTTTTGAACAAAAATTAGGTTCCTGTGCAGACGGGTAAAGAAATTTGTCTAGACGGGTGAAGAATTTGCAAGTAAAAGTTGTGTACTGTTGTGCCGGGTGAAGTAACTATTCAGCCGGGTGATTAACTTTACAGCCGGATCAACTTGTTACTATTTAGCCGGGTCAATTATCTCTTTCAGCCATGTCAAAGTGTAGCCGGGTGAAATTTTTGATAACTATTGAGCCGGGTGATTCATTTTTCCAGCTGTGTCAAGTTCTGCCGTGTCAAGATCTGTCGTGTCAAGATCTGCCGTGTCAAGTTTTTATTATTCAGCCGTGTGATTGTCATCAAGTCGTGTGACTATTCAGCCGGGTGATATAGTTCAGTCGTGTGAAGATTTTATTGTGTTGAAGATTTGCAACTGATCAAGCCGTGTGACTGTTCAGATGGGTGAAGAAGTGTTCAGCCAGGTGAAGAAGAAAATTCACTGTTAAGCCGGGTGAAGAACAAAATTCACTGTTCAGCCGCGCGACTTAATTTAGTTGTTTCAAACTTTGTTATCTTACTTTGTTACTGCTTAGTCGTATTTATTCTTCAAATTTTAACTGTGTCTTTTCAAAAATCCACAACAAAAACACAAAAAATATTTTCTTTAAAATTTAAAATGGCACCTATTGATGATTCTGATAATCGTGTACCAAGATTGGTTAATCGTGCAGATTTCAAGAACTGGACAATCAGATTGAAACACCATCTATGCTCTATTGATAATGATATGTGGAAGTCTATTGATAAAGTTCCTCATATTCCTACTCAGACTGCTCCTGACAGTGCAAGCACTTACACAAAAGATTCAACTGAACCATATCCTGAAGATATTCTACAAGGTGAAGACTTACGAAAGGTCAAGAATGACAGTAAGGCCTATTCCTTGATGTGTAAAGGGCTGCCACTTCAAGTGTTGTCAAGACTGAATGCTTATCAAACTGGCTACACATTGTTCAAAGCATTAAAATCAATCTGTGAAGGAGGAGAACAGTTAAGAAGTCTCAAGAAGCAGAAATTGAAGAGACAATTAGAATTGTTTGAGCATATTGCTAGAGAATCTGTACACCAAATGATGAATAGATTTGTGCATCTAACAACTGAGATGACAAATGTTGGTGCAAAGACAGATCTTCAAGATTTGAATGATAGACTATTGTGTGCTCTTCCATCTTCATGGAAACAAACTGTGACTTTGCTGAAGCATACAGAAAAGTTTCCAATGGACTTAGATGTAACACCCCGATTTTTATGGTAGGGCTTATTTACATGTCTATGCTTATATGAATGTGCATTTAAATGATTATGATTAAAAGGATGCGTGACGTCTACGAAATACGATATGCTAATGATGTAATTATGGGCCGTTAAGGGTGAAAGAATGAATTAGGCCCAAAATGGTAAGTGGATTAGTTAAACAATTTACCAAAAATAGCCTAAACACCTAATTAAAGCCCAAGCCCACCTAAAAACCCTACCCAATATGGAAAACCCTACTATTTAAACCACCATCTTCCAGCCACCAACACACTTCACCATCTTCACCACACACACACTCAAAACCCTAATCTCCATTATTGAAAGAAAAGGCAAGAAAGAAGAAAAATCTAGATTTTTGGTTAATCCAAGTGTTAATCTGAAGAAAAAGGTGTTAAACCACTGGTAATCAAGGTAAGAATCATCCCCTAGAACATGTTTTCATAACACAAAACGAATCTGGCCATTAATGGAGTTTTTAAGTTTTCAAAAAGTTTCAAGAAAAATCAATAAAGGTTGCATTTTTATGTTTAAAATCATGGAAAAAGCTTAGATTTGGTCATATAAATGATAAAACAAGGTTTTGGATGTAAAAGGTTTGAGATTTGGGCGAAAAATGAAGATTTTGGGCAAAAACCGAGCTGAAACCCCGTTTTGCGAAACTGCTGTTCATCTTGCGACACTGTAGTGTCACCTGGGTGACACTGTAGTGTCACCTATGCGACACTGTACTGTCACCTATGCGACACTATAGTGTCTCATGTGTCTGAAATCTAAAGTTGTGTGTCTGTGAGTGCATAAGTCCCAACGAAAGTTGGGCATGAGCCATGCGAGACTGCATGAGACACTAGCTGCGACACTAGCTGCGACACTAGCTGCGACACTAGCCGCGACACTAGCTGCGACACTAGCTGCGACACTAGAGAAAAATAACGATTTTCCATAATAACTTAAATGCAGATCGTGCACCATTACCACTACCATAACCTTGTCCAAACAAGCAAGATCGCCTAAGAATCAGGTGAGTTCTAGACCTCACTTCCGTTTCAAACACATTTTTGAGGCTAACATGCATACCGAGAAGTTTCCTGGACTGTTGGACTTTATTATGTGATGTATGATGATAATGTAAGAACAAGTAATTAAATACTTGTATATATATAAATATATAATTATATAAACGAATGTATGCCTTAACGGAAGACAAGCATCCTACTGGGGATCATATAAAACCAGTCAAGCATCCTACTGGGGATCATATAAAACCAGTCAAGCATCCTACTGGGGATCATATAAAACCAGTCAAGCATCCTACTGGGGATCATATAAAACCAGTCAAGAATCCTACTGGGGATCATATAAAACCAGTTAAGACTGCAGAATGGGTCTCTTATGACCAAAGAGGATACGATGATGACTTACTAACAAATAAAGATATTATGATTGTGTGTCATACGAATGTGACGTACGGTATGATGATGCAATTTACGTGTATTACATGAATGATAATGGAATGTTTCTAATGATGTTATAAAACTAGAACTCACTCAGCGTAGCTGACTTTTGTATGCATGTTAGATTGATGTGCAGGTTTGATGATTAAAGGAGTTGCTTGGCGAGAGCTAGGGGTTTACTGAAGACTTGCATTGAAGAAAATTCATTTAAGATTAAACTTACGATTTGTAATGTTTGAATGATGCATTAAGACAATTATGACGATGTAATGATATTTTTTTTAAAACAAGTATTCCGCTGCATTTATGATTTTATTTAAACTATGATTGTTTTATGCTTATGAATGCCAACTGTGGTGTTTGCCGAAAGGCGGGTGTTACATTAGATCTTCTTATCGCAAAGATTAAAGAAGTTGAAATCGATGAAAGTTCAAGAAACACTGACAGATCAGGTTCTCATGCTCAGTATAAGTTTATGGTGAATCCTTCTAATACAGTTGAGAATGCTTTTCTTGCTCAAGATGCTGTTAAAACTGATGATGACGGTGATTTGTTTGTTGGTGCTAGCTTTTACACTGATTCATCATATCAACGAAGTTCACCAATTTACTCTTAACCTCAATCTCCACCAAGAGTTCAAGTTCAACCAATGAAATCTCAAGCAGAAAACCGAAGTTCAAGTTCTACAGTTCAAGCAAAAGTAAAATATGTCATGAACATCTTGTTACAAGATGATGAGACTAAGAACGCATTTACTGCATTCATGGCAAGCTTCCAAACTTATCAGGGAAGTCATTTGACTCAATTAGATGTTGTTCTTCAAGACTTGTTTGAAATGGATCCTGATGACGTTGAAGAGATGGACTTAAATTGGCAAATGGTTATGGTTGCATATCGAACTCAGAAACATGCATATGTGAACCGTAGTTACAAGCCAAATGTAAACAAGACAGTTGGTTTTGACAAGTCAAAGGCCAGATGTTTCAACTGTAACTTCTATGGTCATTTTTCAAGGGAATGTAAAGCTCCTAAGAATCAGAATTATAATGGTCAAGCTAGTTCCAGTGAACAGAATCAGTATCAAGGTCAAAGTCAGAACTCACAAAAGTCTTCAAGTTATCAGAACAGGAATCAACGTTTCATTCAAAAGTCATATCAAAGTCTTCCAATGCCAGAACTGAAAGATGAAGGTAAAAAGCATGAAGATCAGACCAAAGCACTTGTGGTTAGTGTTAAAGATGGATATGACTGGAGTGCTTATGCGGAACAGTTTACAGATGATCTTACTTCGAGTTTGGCACTTGTTTGTGAAATTGAGGAAGAAGATTGGTATGAAGAAAGGGATTGTCAAGTGGTTAATGATATCAGTGAAGATTCTGAAGATTATGACTGGAGTGCAAAGTCAGATCCAATTGAAGACACTGAATCAGAGATTGCTCTTATGGCTACATCTGAAGAGTCTTTCTCATCTGCTGAAACAAATCAACCAAAGGTTAGTCTCGAATTACCCCCTAACTATGTTCCTTACCTGATGATGTGAAAGGTAGGTTATGTTCTGACCAATGCATTAAACAAGTGGAACATTATCGAACTCATTCACTTAAAATTGGTGATAAATTAAGTAAACATGAACAAGTTCATGAACAACTTAAAATTGATCACAAAATTGCTAATGAGAAGATATTGTCACTTAAAGAATCATGGAACAAAACCTTGAAGGAACTGGAACTGTCAAATAAACAATTGGAAGAAATGACCAAGAACTTTGAATCAGAAAAGATTGCTCATGCAGCAACTCAGGTCGAATTGACTAAAATGAAAAGTTCAAAAGCAATTCTTGCAAAGTTGATAAGTAATAGAAAAGAAAACAGAACAGGATTGGGTTTCACACATGAACCAATGCCTAAATCAATCACTAACACTTTACCAGAAAACTTTAATGAATTTGATCATTCACCTGAAAATGAACAAAGATTCAAAGAAATTCAAAGAAGCAAATCTGAATCTGAAGGGTCTGAAGTTTTAATCGAATGTTTGAAAGAAGATGACAGTGTGACTGTTGAAGCTGATGACGAAGCAAGCAACAAATATGATCCTATTCTGGTGCAACTTGTTGAATATCCGGAACTGAATCCAAAACCAGCAGAAACGGTGAAGGATGAAGCAGAATTTTCGGGTTACTACGATCCAGAATACATCAAGTGGAAAAAGGAGCAGAAAGTTCGTGTTGCTGATCAACTGATCAAACAAGAAACAGTGAAAAAGACTGATGTTTCGAAAGCAAAGATTCAGAAATCGAAATTGTCAAAAAATCAATCTGAAATGAAACAGTCAAAAGGTAAGAATGTCACAACATCAAATGACAACACCAAAGCTCAAGTTGTTAAAGCTGAAACTGTAAAACCTGTGACAAAGAAAGTGTCTAAAATCAAAACAATCAAGTTTGTGTCAGCAGGAACGTTTGATATGAATTCATCTCATGGTAACCAAATAAATTCTAAGATCAAATCTAACTCTGTTATGAAATCAGGTTCAGGTCCTAAGACTTCCGATGTCAATGATAAAAGATTTGAATCAAAGAAGGTAACTAAGCAAGATGCTTCAAAATCGAATCAAGTTCCCAAAAAACCAAAATTTGATAACAAGAAATCAAAGTCACAACCACAATCTCAACAAAAGAACCAAGTTAACTTAAAACCGAACAAGTTTTTTAATGAATCACGTGTTGGTTCAACATCTAAAGTTAACAATCGGCTCTTTAAGATCAGTAAGAAACATTGTGAGATTTGTGATCGTTATAATCATGTTACTGCTGAGTGTTTCTTTAACAGGTACTGCGATTACTGTGAAAAAAGAAATCACTCTTCAGAAGAATGTTTTTAAAACAAGTTTGTGAGATATGTGAAAGGAGAAATCATGACACTGCAGATTGTTTCTTTCGGAAAAACTCATCAAGAGAAATGACTCATTTTCCAAATTTTCAAAGAAATCAATATTTTGGTTTTCAAAAATCAAACCAAAGTCATTCTCCTGATTTGAGACCTTTCAAAAGAATCAATTTTGGATTTAAGGAAATGTCATCAAGAAATCAGCAGGTTAACAGTTTTACGCCAAGAGCGTTGATGGTACGAAATCAAAGATTTGAAAACAACCTTGATCCTAAGTTAGAGGAAAGGTTTTCAGCTTTAAGAAGAAAGCAAACAAATCAAGCCAGTGGAAGAAACAGTTTTCAACCAAATCTCTCAAATGAATCAGATTTTAATAACTTACATTATCAGCAAGTTACTGTTACAGATAGATTCGGAAAACCCAAGACCATGTGGGCCTGGGTTGACCAAACTAACTAAGTAAGTGTTGAACTGCAAGTGTGCCCTCGAAGACCTATCAACTCATGGTTTGTTGATAGTGGGTGTAGCCGGCATATGATAGGCAATCATGCCTTGCTTCAAGATTTCAAGCTAAAGAATGGTACACATGTTGCATTTGGAGGAAATGCTGGTGGAAAAATCACTGGTAAAGGAACTGTGTCAAATGGAATTATTAGCTTTGATAAAGTCAACTACTGTGCACAGTTGAACTTTAATTTGCTAAGTGTATCTCAAATTTGTGACAAATCGTATTCAACATTATTTGATGATTCTTTTTGTTACATACTCAAACCAGGTTTTAAGATTGACAATGAATGGGTGGTTGTTAAAGCTCCAAGAGATCGAGATGTGTACAAACTGGATATGTCTCAGATTGACGCTGAAACCGAAACCACATGTCTCATTGCTCATGCATCAAATGATGAGAGTCAGCTTTGGCATAGATGGCTGGGCCATTCAAACTTCAGAAACATGAACAGACTGGTGATTGTAAATCATGCTGTGGGAATACCGTCAAAAATTCTCAACAACTGATCTCTGTCCAGCATGTTTGAAAGGAAAACAACACCGAATGTCTTTTAAGTCCAAGCTAGAAAACTCCATTTCAAAGCCATTACAGATGCTACATATGGATCTTTTCAGACCAACAAATGTTCAAAGCTTCGGAAAAAAGTCTTATTGTTTAGTCATCATTGATGATTTTACAAGATTTTCTTGGGTTTATTTTTTGCATGTTAAATCTGAAACTTCTGAGTTGTTAAAAGAATTCATTATCAAAGTTGAAAATCAGTTAGATTGTAAAGTAAAAATCTTGAGAAGTGACAATGGAACCGAGTTTAAAAATTCTAATGTGGACTCGTTTTGTGCAGAAAAAGGAAATGCGCGTCAATTTAGTGCTCCAAGAACTCCTCAACAAAACAGAGTCGCAGAACGGAAAAATCGGACACTAATCGAAGCAGCAAGATCCATGCTCGCAGATGCCAAAATCCCGATCACATTCTGAAACGAAGCTATTGCTACTGACTGCTTTGTACAAAACAGGACATTATTGGTTCAAGATAAACATAAAACGTCTTATGAGTTATTGTTTGGAAGAAAACCGAATATTTCATACCTGAAAGCATTTGGTTGTCCTGTGTCGATTCTAAATTTAAGTGATCATCTCGGTAAAGTTGAGTCATAATCTCACGATGGATTTTTCTTAGGATATTCATCAGTGTCAAAATCTTATCGAGTTTTTAACAGCAAAACAAATGTTGTTATTGAAACTATCAACGTTAAGTTCTTAGGAAATTCGTTTCCGTCAGTGGCTCATGGTCCCGAATGGTTATTTGATTTAGATTCGTTATCAAAATCTTTTAATTATAACTTATAATGACGATGATAATGATCTCAATTCTGAGTATCCTTTCATGTCATTTCACAATCCTGATACCGTGGTATCAAATCAACCTCCGGGTCCATCTAGTTCTCAAGAAGATCCGGATTCAAACAATTTTGAAGATGATGTGAATCAACAAAATTCTCCTAATGATGGTGGATCTGTTCATAATCAACCATCATCAGATCCGAATGTTGAAATTGTTCCAGAAACTTTTGACTACTTCATCAATTCACCTGAACAAGTTCCTAATTTCACTCCGTATACTTCTACAATTTTACAAGTTCTACCGAATCTGAATCAGTCTAATCTGGAGACTCAAGTACAAGGTGACGAAATCCCAACTCACCGAGTTCATAGGAATCATCCTATCTCTCAGATTATAGGTCCTTTGAATCAGAGAACCATGAGAAGTCAGACTGAGCATGCAAACGTTTGTCTTTATTCATGTTTTCTTTCTCAAGTGGTACCGAAGAACATTTCAGAAGCGTTGCAAGATAACAGTTGGATTGAAGCCATGCAAGAGGAGTTACTTCAGTTCAGAAAACAAGAAGTTTGGAAATTAGTGGAATTACCTGAAGGAGAAAATGCTATTGGTACAAGATGGTTGTACAAGAACAAGCTAGATGAACGTGGTATTGTGGTAAGAAATAAAGCCAGACTAATTGCACAAGGTTACACTCAAGAAGAAGGTATCGACTACGAAGAAGTGTTTGCTCCGGTCGCTCGACTTGAAGCTATTCGCGTTTTTCTAGCATATGCCTCTTTCATGAAGTTCAAAGTGTATCAAATGGATGTTAAAGGCGCATTTTTGTATGGACCAATTACCGATGATGTGTACGTCAGACAACCTCAGCAAAGCTTTATATGGTCTACATCAAGCCCCAAGGATTTGGTACGAGACGTTATCTAAACATTTGCTAGAACATGGTTTTTCAAGAGGTCAAATTGATCCTACTTTATTCATGAAGCGGGAAAATGAAGATTTTCTATGTGTTCAAGTGTACGTTGATGATATCATTTTTGGATCAACAAATCCATCCATGTGCAAAGAGTTTGAGGAGATTATGAAATCCAGATTTCAGATGAGTTATCAACCAATCAAAGTTTGAGAAATGATAGTTACACTAGACAGATAATGTCTAGTTACACTTATCAGTCTTTGATTATGAAACAGATAATGTCTAGTTTAGATTTAGCAACTTTTCAACAAACTCTTTGCACATGGATGTCTAGTTACACTTCATCAATTCACCTGAACAAGTTCCTAATTTCACTCCGTATACTTCTACAATTTTACAAGTTCTACCGAATCTGAATCAGTCTAATCTGGAGACTCAAGTACTATCATTTTCTCAGAGACAACTCTGAAAAAGGTTTAATAATTTTGATTAAAGTTCATACCGACAAACAACTGACAGATCTTTTCACAAAACCATTCTTGTCAGGACGATTTGAATTCTTAATTCAATCCATAGGGTTAATCAACCATAATAAATTCTATTTTATGAAAATTAAATACAAAATCAGAAAATATAAAATCCAAAAATATAGTAAATCGATGTCAAGTATTGATTCCTATGTCCTTTTTATTCTTGCATTGTGAGTGTGCATGAAAAAGAAAAAGAAAACAAAAAGAAAGAAAAAGCAACAAGAAAAGAAATATCATGTCATAAGAATCTACATTGCAAAAGTTGAGAAATGATAGTTACACTAGACATTATCTGTTTCATCATTTTTAATAATAAAGACTGATAAGTGTTAATTGATGTGCGAGACAGCTCAGGCAATTAGACTGGAAAAGTAAATTCATTGTTGACAAATCTAAACTTAATGATCTTTGTGTTAAGTTCCTGTGCTATACATGTCTAAATATATCTCTTTTGATGAATTTCTTGTGATGTTATTTGAACATAATCGGGTAACGATGCAATCTATTTAGTGTGATGAACCGCATTGTGAGCTTCTTTGTTGTGGTACCCACAGACCTGAAGTCACACACGAAGTCTCTTTTGAGCTTCAAGGTGCAGCAAAAGATTCTCAAAGATGGAACAAAAAGTGTCCCAAATGTGGACCGTCACCAAATCAAAATTCCAAAAAGGAATTCAGAAGATTCCCAATGGGAACAATAGGAAAATGAAAAATTCCAAAAAGGAATTCAAAAGAAGTCCCAAAGTGGACCAAATTCAATTAGAACCCAATTTCCACACTGTTTATGTTTGTAAGTAACCAGGTTTTTGTGCAACATGCATTCAAGTTGTTGTTGATAAGGAAATATGTTGACATATGTATACATGTGGGTCACATAAGTCATTCTAATCGAACCTTAATCTCATCATGATACTGAAAAAGTAAGTGTGTCACTTCGAGCTAATTGTTATGTTTTCATATCATCACTCAATCAAACATAAGTCAAATGTCTATTCAAAACTTGCAAAACATGTTCAGATGATGTATGGTATGATCTCACTGCAAATGTTTGATTCATTGCATTGCATATGTATTTACTTTAATATGTGTGCTTTGTGTGTGCAGGCATATGGATTCTTTATTGACACATCGACATCCTTTTTAAACTTAAAAATTTCAAGAAATTTCAAGTTTAGGGTTAGAATAATTGAAGAAGAAAAATATTTCAAAAACCAAAAACAAAATTACAAGAAATAAGTGTGTTGAATGTAAGGATCAAGTGGTTAATGAAAGCAAATGTATTGGATGTGATAAAAACAAACCTGAAGTCTTGTGATTTGTTTTTTATTAAAGAAAAATGCTTCGGGATATAGAAATATTGGTAATGCAAAAATGTTTGCATATTGTCTTTTTGAGGAAAAGAAAAATGAAAAAGGAAATTTTGTAATTTTCGGGACGAAAAATCTTCTAACAAGGGGATGATGTGATAACCCTTAAATTCAAGTTAACACCGTTAACTCTTCTTCGTTAAATTTTGTAATTCTCATCATGAATGACTCGCTTGCTCCGTTAGTTAAGTTTTATTAAGTTTAAGGTTCGTTTGGTAATTAACTAAAACTAATTTATAAACTGAAGTACCAATTTAAATAACTTGCAAATGTCTAAGGGCCTAAGGTGTAAATTTTAAATTTAAATCCCTACCCCACCCCCTTGTCAAGGAAAAGCCCAACCCACCCGTCAACCCCCCCTTTTTCTTCTTCGTCCTCGACATGTCGCACACATACACACACACCCTACAAACCCTAGTCGGCCACACGAGACCAACACCATCATCATCTTCGTTCATCCAGCAGCCGCGAATAGCAGAGCCTCTTTTCTTTTCCTTCGTTGATCTTCGGTAAGCTTCGCGAACCAAACTCCGACGTATGTATCTATATATATATATAATATAGGGAAAAGTTTAACGGGGAACCCCTTTTTTACCGGGGAACTAGGGAACAATTATGGGCCATTGGATCATCTTGATTTAATTTTGGGTGGGGAACACCTACACCCTCCAATCCTATGCATTGCACCCCTAAAAAAACGAAAAAAAAAACTAGCTGTAGAGGGAATCGAACCGCTGATCCTTCGCTTCAAAGCCACGGGTTTTACCATTACACTACGCTACAACATTTGTTTTATATTCGATTTCTGTTTTACTTCAAGGTTTAGTTTTTCGTAGCTTTTTTTTTTTTTTTGGTTTTTTCGCAGCTTTTTTTTCACAGCTTTTATATTTTTTTTGGGCAGCTTTTTTTTGTTTTTTTGGCTAACTTTTTTTTTGGGTTTTGTTTTATGTTTACACATAGGTACACATGACCAAACAACACATAAAAATCAACATAACTCAAGTTAATATTTAATTTTTTTTAATTGCTATAATCTATTATAATTACGTTTTATTATGATTTTTTTATTATTTTTGTTTGTTTATATTTAACTTTTTTTTTTATTTTTACTACACTCATGTTAACTACTTCATTTCTTACAACTACGATCGATTAATGTTCTTTTTATCCTTTATTTTTTTTTAATATATTTTATTTAGCTTTATATTTAGTTTTTATTGTTTACCTTAAGTTACCAGTTTTAGGTTTAGCTATTAGGTTTAGTTTTTATGGTTAGGTTTATCTTTTAGAGTTAAGTTTTTGTTTACCTTTCTTTTTTTAATCGCATTTCTTTTATTTTTAGTTTTACGTTTAGCTATTAGGTTGATTTTTTATGGTTGGGTTTAGCTTTTAGAGTTAAGTTTTTTGTTTACCTTTCTTTTTAACTTTCTTTTTTTTAATCGCCTTTCTTTTATTTTTAGTTTTACGTTTAACTTTTACCGTTTAGTTTTACGGTTTAGTTTTTATGGTTTAGCTTTACACTTTTTCCCAACTCTTTTTTTAATTTTTTTATTTAATTATTTAAGTTTTATGGTTTACGTTAATAGATTTGGTGTTTAAGGTTTAGCTTTTAAGTAAATTTGTTTTTGTTAACTTTTGGGTTTATCTTTTAAGGTTAGGTTTTATGGGTTGGGGTTGGGTGGTTTCGGTTTTTTGGGGGTGTGGATGGGGTAGTTCACGATTTTTAGGTGAGGTGGTAGTACGTGATCTCCGCAAAGTTGTTAATGGCGGAGATGGCATCGTCTTTAAGGTTCACCTTTAATGAAGATGTGTTTGGAGGATTGTTTAGATTATTTTAGTTTAGAATATTTCACACATGCTAAATTTCCAACCAAAGACATTTATGGAGTTTACAAAACCTCAAAACCTGTGCTCAAATTTAAAAATAACATGTGCTAAACCTCAAATCACATGTGATTTGAGGTTTAGCACATGTAATTCAAGTTTTAGCACATGTGATTTTTAATTTTTAGTATATTTATTTTAGGTTTTGTAAACTTGCTAATTATCTTTGGTTGGAAGTTTTGCACATGTAATTTAAGGTTTAGCACATGTGATTCTAGTTTTAGCACATGTGATTTGAGGTTCGCACATGTGATTCTAGTTCTAGCACATGTGATTTAAGGTTTAGCACATGTGATTCTAGTTTTAGCACATGTGATTTTTAAATTTTAACAAGGTGTTATAAACTAATTAATTGTCGTGGTTGAAAGTTTATCATATGTGATTTGAGGTTTAGCACATGTGATTCAAGTTTATCACATGTGATTTGAAGTGCAACACATGTGATTTAAGGTTTAGCACATGTGATTATAGTTTTAGCACATGTGATTTTTAATTTTTAGCATATTTATTTTAGGTTTTGTAAACTTGCTAATTATCTTTGGTTGAAAGTTTATCACATGTGATTTGAGGTTTAACACATGTGATTCAAGTTTATCACATGTGATTTGAAGTGCAACACATGTGATTTGAGGTTTAGCACATGTGATTCTAGTTTTAGCACACATGATTTTTAATTTTTAGCATATTTATTTTAGGTTTTATAAACTTGCTAATTATCTTTGGTTGGAAGTTTATCACATGTGATTTGAAGTTTAGCACATGTGATTCAAGTTTATCACATGTGATTTGAAGTGCAACACATGTGATTTGAGGTTTAGCATATGTGATTCTAGTTTTAGCACATGTGATTTTTAATTTTTAGCATATTTATTTTAGGTTTTGTAAACTTGCTAATTATCTTTGGTTGGAAGTTTTGCACATGTAATTTGAGGTTTAACACATGTGATTCTAGTTTTAGCATATGTGGCAAACCTCAAACACATGTGCTAAAACTAGAATCACATGTGCTAAACCTCAAATCACATGTGTTAAAACTATAATCACATAGCTAGACTTAAATCACATGCGCTAAACTTCCAACCAAAGGCAATTTGCAAGTTTACAAAATCACAAAAATAAATGCTCTAAAAATTAAAAATCACATGTGCTAAAACTCAAATCACATGTGCTAAACCTCAAATCACATGTGCTAAACTTCTAACCAAATGAAGTTAGCAAGTTTACGAAACCTCAAATAAATGTTCTAAAAATTAAAAATCACATGTGCTTAACCTCAAATCATATATGTGATAAAACTAGAATACATGTACTAAACCTCAAATCACATGTGCTAAACCTCAAATCACATGTGTTAAAACTAGAATCACATGTGATAAACTTCCAACCAAACACAATTAACAAGTTTACAAAACCTCAAATAAATGTGCTAAAAATTAAAAATCACATGTGCTAAAAGCTTAAAACTAGAATCACATATGCTAAAACTAGAATCACGTGTGCTAAATCTAGAATCACATGTGCTTAAACTAGAATCACATGTGCTAAACCTCAAATCACATCTGCTAAAACTAGAATCACGTGTGTTAAACCAAAATCACATGTGCTAAAAAAACCTAACCCCCACTCCCAACCCGAAAAACTAAACCCGATCCCCACCCAACACCTACTTTTTAAATTATATAAAACTAGGAAATGATACCCACATGTTGTGGCAGGACACTTTCTATTCACGGTGTATCTAGAAAGACCGTATGATGACATTTTCATGGTCAATGGAATGTTTGGGTTTGTTAGCGGAAAAATAAAGAATACAAAAAAGTTTTACAAAGATGGGATACATTTAAACGAAACTTGATAAAATAGTTACTTGCTTCGAATTTATAACGAAACATAAAAGTGAAATACGGATTCTAAAAAAAATTAAAAAGACAAAGAAAAACTAAAAATTTGAAGCACACGAAATAAACATATAAAGACGTATGACGATAAAACGTAAAATATTAACTTGTGACAAATCGGTTTTGCGTAGAACTGACAAGTAATATTTAAAAAACGAATACAAAAATAAAAATTATATTTATGCATCATAGATTCGAACTCGCGCCATCACGTGTAAAATTTCTATTTCTATATATACTAATATAGAAGGTCGGTGTTTAAGTTTTGTCATTATCTAAAATAACAATATTTATATACATTAGATAACATTTTAGAAAACATTTGTAAGTTTGGTTGAGTGGTTTTAAAACTTTCAGCATTAGTTGACCGTGTTCTATTCTTGCAAGTCCAATCTTTTGTCTTTTTTCCTTTTCTTTATTTTTTTTCTTTTCTTTTACTATTATTTTTGTTCTTTTTAATTAATATGATTTTACAATGGAAAAAAAGTCGAACAAGTGTTTCATAACTATCATTTGTTTTGATTTTCATAACCAAATCTATTCAACTTTGCATGTTTATCTTTAGGTTGTTGTCAAGTCGCTTTCATCGCCGTAAGCGACTTCTAGGCAATGTTTTAACATTACCTATAGGTTTTCAAACATGTCCCTTATCACGTTAAAGTCGTCATTCGACTATGAGGCAATGCGATAGTCATAACGTTTAAACGCTAGATTTTTTTATGTGTTTTACGTCTTCACTTTCATACATGTTTATGTCTTTACTTAGGTACTCGGGTCCGAATATTCAACGTTGACCTACTTTTACGCTTTGTTGTTGCTGTCGTTACAACACGCGGCGTGGAACTAATAACTAGTATTAAGAATTTTTGAAGCTAATTATTTAAAACTTAATAAAAAATCTAAACCCAAAAAACTAAAAGTAACCTAAAACAAATTAAAATCCTAAACTAAATTAAAATCCTAAACTAATTTATAAACAAACTTATAAAACAACAATTGTTGGAAAAAACAACGAACCTTACTGAATAGTTACATTATAAATCTGCATATGGTTTTTATATATAATGTCTGCATAATTTAATTAAACTAGTTGTAGCTTAAATGGTAAAGTGATACAAACCAAACGCTCGAGGCCGTCGGTTCAAAACTATCGCCGGCGTCTTTTTTTTTTAATATTTTAAATGCAATGTAGAGGATTTGATGGTATAGGTGTTCTCCACCCAAAATTTAATCAAGATGATCCAAAAGCTCAAAATTGTTCCCTAGTTCCCCATTGAACCCTCCCCATATAATATATATATATATATATAATATATAGGGGCATTTACATATATCCCCTTTTTAAGATCATTTATTACGTATTTACACACTCTTTAAATTCAATTACATATTTCCCCTTCCTAAACTATATATATTACATATGTACCCAATTTCTTTATAATAGCCTTTTGATTTACTATTTTACCCTTAATGATCTTCATAAATATATTTTTATATTTTCTTATGGTTTGTGTAAAAGAAGGGGTATATAGGTAATTTATTATGTCAAAGGGGATATATGTAATTAAACTTTATGCTTGGGTAAATATGTAATTGATGGACTTAGGAAGGGGAAATATGTAAAAAAACCTAATATATATATATACCGGTTGTGTAAGTATGATTCTGTATGTATATATGTACATGTACAGACTCAAGCAGCATCATATTCTAATCGATTATCTCTCGCAACCATTGTCAGCCGAAGTCAGTCCCGTTCTGATCATCTTCTACGCCACTTTTCGTCAAACAGCGGTCGCAAGTGATCGAGCGTCAACCCCCTCCTCTGTTCTGATCATCTTCTTCGTCGATTTCAGTGAGTTTAGCGACCCGAATACGTGTGTATGTGATCAATATGTGTTATATTTGTATGTGTGCATAAGATCGGTTGTATATATGTGTGTGAGCGTATGATCTGTTGTAATAATGTGTGTGTACGTATGAACTGTTGTATATATATATATGTGTGTATGTGATCCAACAACATGATAAGTATATATATATATATAAGTTTATGTGGTCCTGTATGTATAGATAACCAGTGTGTATATGACTATATATATGTATGTGTGCATCACAGTGCGTAGGTGAATATATGCAGAACAAGGCATGGATAATTTATGTGTTGATATACGATCGACTGAAACACATAGGATTACCGTATGCGGATATATGATATATGTGACGGACGCATTATGTATTGTATAGCATTAAAGACCTTATATGTAGATGAATAGTAGAAACAACGGATTATATATATGTTTATTCTTTTTTTAATGGTTTTTTTTATAAAATAGCTGATAAGTTTTTGAAATTATTAATTTCAATTATTTAATAACTGATATTTTTTACTAAAACAAATGTCAGACTTTTTATACATGCGAGAATACACATATGTAATATATTTTACAGTTTATATTTTATTAATTACATGTAAGTAAAATATATGTACTATGAGATAAGACGTAAAGTAACTTTCATTAATTAAACATGATGAGTATTAAACAATGAAATCTTGCAACTTTAAAATTTAAATGAAAACAATATAATATCTAACCAAAATCTTCTTACAAATGTAAATCTATAAAAAAAAACTATTATAAAACTAAATCCAACTTGATCTTCATTTCATTGACATCATGATCTTCATTTCTTTTTCATCGTATCTAAACACACACACACACTTATAAATACAAATAAAAAATTATATAAAATTGAAATAAATGTATCAAAATATGAGATTACACGTATATAATATAATAGTAAAGTACATATATGTAAATGAAATTACATATGTTTATACAACCTCATGGTAAAATGTTATTACATACATAAAATAGATTATTACTTACGCATAAAATACCATTAGAAAGAAAAAAACAAATATGTTTAGAATTTCTAAAGTTCTTTGTACTGCCAAACACAATCTCTAACGGTCAACAGAACATGTAATAAAGAAAACATCATGTATGTTAAATGGACATGAACTTAAGAACATATATCATACATGTATTTGAAGCAAAAAATATAGCAACTTCACAAATTTAAGTTAACCAATATGTTATAAAACCTCATAGTTTGACTATAAACCTCATCAAGTTCCGTAAATTCATTTTTATTTGATAGGATTTATAATTGTTGTAATATAACGTAATAAAATTAAAATCAAGCCTCTAACATTGTTTGATTCCAAATCGCATTGCATACACAATCAAATTAATCCTCTAAATTATATCTTCATTCCAAAAAGCATAATCAAATTTGAGAAGGAACCTGAGACAAAAGCGATTATGGAAACTTTAACTTTCTGATTGAAAACCCACAACGAGCAAACTTTTATTTCAACAAACGGAATCCAAAAAATATCATCGACGAGCTTTGACGAATCTGGGTGGTGGCGCTTTGACGATGAGTTTGACGTATCTTGAATGGAGTCATTCGATCTTTCAACAAACGAAATTCGAATCATAACCCAATTTCATATCACCAGACAACAACACCTCCACAGCCGGTGATGATGGTTACGAACAAGGAGGGGTGAAAGAAGCATGATTCAAACATCAATATGTGTTTTATTTTAAAAACCGAATCTGGATCTAAGTTTTTCATCTTCAAAATCACCTTCACTGTTTCGTTCATCTTCCTTGTGATGATGATGAAGATAGGGGAACTATAGAGATGAAAATGATTTTTTGAACAGCAAATGAAACTAAATGGGTAAGAGAAAATTTATAGGAAGAAATATAGTGATGGTATTTGGTCTTAAACGAGAGAGAGAAAATGATATTGATGGTTTGTTGACTTGACATAAAGTTGCAAGTTGCAGGAGGAGAGATATTTCTCATGGAAAAACACAATGTTAATAAAAAATATATGTGGAGTAATTGACCATTATACCCATTATACCCTTGTAGTAATTTGAAGAGAAAGTGATGTGGCATGTTCTGATTGGTTTATCTAATTCTCAAATTCTCAAAGCTGGTATGTATTCTCATATTATCCCAATTATATATATATATATATATATATATATATATATATATATATATATATATAGGAGTGTTTTCTACAAAGGGCCAAAACTCTAAAAAGGCTAAGAAGGAATCTGGGGCGTCGGATTATGATGTTTACGGTCCAGATGAACGCGGTGGCAGTTTTGTAAATATTATGATGTTTTGGTTACATGCGAGATGGATTTGGGGGTATATTTATCATTGTGCGTTTTTAACACCACAATTCTAACGTCATGGTGTTTCTTAGATCCGTGTCTTCTGAATCATGGTGTACTTTTTTACGCTTGAACTGATCACAATAAAAACAGTTGACATGTTTGGTGTTTTATTTTCACACATCTTTTCATGGCATTCCTAACTTTTCTCATGGTGTTTCTTAGCACTATCAAATGGATCTATGTCTTCTGATCATGGCATTTTTAACATTTGAACTGATCACTAAAAACACCATGACTCAGAATGTTAAAAACACAATGATTCAGAAGAACAGAACATTGATTGGAGGTTCGTAATTAGTAAACGAAAACGTCAAAAACAAACAAAAACATCATCGCTTTCAGTATTCGCCATAGATGAATGATTATGGATTCAAAATTAATAAACGTCAAAAAAACACCATAAGATGACGATAACGCAGTGTTAAAAACATCATGATTCAGAAGAACAGATCTCATTTAGCGTCAACGCGTAAAATGACGATAACGCCCCTCCGTGTTTTTTCCCCCTCATGGACACGTGTTTGTTTGTGAATGCTTCCTACACTTCTTAGAGTTTTAAGTCTTTTTAAAAAATCCCGAATCTATATATGTATGTATGTATATATATATATATATATGTATGTATGTCGATCATGGGTGTTAGGAATATGTGTTCTGCATAAACCTTGCAAGTATATATATATATATTATAGATGTATATATATATATATTATAGATGTATATGTGGTGTCACACCCTCAAAATCCACTAACGGAGTTTTACCGTTAAGTGTGTGACAAACCAGGATCTCAGTCATTAGTTACACCAAATGACACTATATGAATTTAAAACATACGTGTCTCATTAAATGAGAAATTTAATACAGAGTTGACGTTTGAAAGGTTGCGGAAGCGTAATCGAAATGTAATGTCAAAATATTTAATGGAAAACTAAATGCGCAAAACACGCGCCCAATGGTAGAAACACAGTTTAAATAGTTGTTGAACTCAAAACATGGTTTTTAATGCAAGAAAATGTCTAAATGAAAAGTTGTGACTCCATGCCATGTCCTATGTGCTTTGTACATCATTGACCTGAAAAAGTAAAAGGCTAACAAGTGTCAACACGACGGTTGGTGAGTTCACATAGTAAGTATGAAATCAAGTATGTTCAGTTGTAAGCAGAACTATAAATTAAGTATGTCATTGTAGGTAGCTAGTCTACAGCACATGTCCCTAGAGGCGTATGTATCTGACCGAAGCTGACGTATGTACACATTAAGTGCATTTTGCCCGTTCGTACATCCCAGCAGGATGCACTGTAAGTATGTTAGGTCATTCAACACCCGTTCGACAGGTCCTTCTGTCGTGCTAGCGCGACTAGCCCGGGTGGGGTTTGTCAAACCCAGTAGTACTACTCAAAATTTCCCCGCTATTTCACAAATACTAACGGTCAACTAGGTATCCATGGGGTCTTTCATGAACAAAATAAAAGTTGCTCTAATCCAGACATGCGGCATACAGAATTTGTAAATCCGTAAAAGTAATCGTCCGTGTTCATCCCATAAAAGGGTAGAATAGTAAAAGTGCGGTTTAGTGAACTCACCTTTGAAGCGCCCAGCAAATAAATAGCTCAAATGCAACAAGAGAACCTAGATCGTCCTACGACCTGCTTTAAATAATTATCTATTAATTATTAACTAGAACTTGTATAATATAGATGTATATATAGGGTCGCCAGGGTTTTGCGCGTTCGATTTGGTATAGATTAATTACAACACATGACACAAGATTACACATGTAATGCACATCATAATGAACCTTGAACTTACATAATGTTCCCTACACATAAATCATTGTTCATACATACACGTATTCATCACATTAACAAACCTCTTTACACACCCTACGACTCACATGTTGTATTATTTATTCCAATAAAATTCACCTTTACCTACGTTTTGCAACAACATGTCCGACGCTTACACACGCAATACATATATGCACCATTTAACTTAACCTGACCATATCACCCGCATGTCATTGTCGTCATGTTATCATAAATTTTCCTGCCACAACATCATTAGAAAGAAACATAAAAGAAAAATTTATTTAAACCCGTCCTATATTTGTATGCACTCGTCAATCCACCATCTTCTTTACATACCATCCACATACATAAGTTAAAAACATACCCACACCCACATATAACCGATTTTATACACACACTGCTTCAATACATACAATACCTAAGTCACGTGTACATAGTCATGCATACATTCATTGTAGATACCTGATTCATGAATATAACCACAACATACATCCATAAACACACATGATTTATACATATAGTTTTGTATAGGTTGCTGCAGTTTCTGTTTACCAACACCTTGCACACACTTGTACATATATAATTCACACGCATACATATTTATAGGATCCATTCAGCTACATTTTCACAACACCTCATTTTACATACATCTTGTTATACACCATACACATGTGAGTATACCTACACAGCTTAACACGGTCTATTATCCCTATACGTACCTGACTTCATTCCTGACACGCATTGCGTATATATATATACATACCAACATATTTACACCTATCACATGCACAACACATTTACATGTACACATTTACACATACATGCTTGCCCACATTTCTTCATGCATACATATAAGGACTATATACATTTCTGTCGTTATGTGCTGTTAATATGCCCAACATCCACTCATTCATGCACAATTCATATAGACATATATTGCTAGTACATACATACGCATTATATATATGGCTGCCGCTGATCATGTTTTATATTCATACATACAATCATATAACACAGTAATATACATACGTACGATTGCACACTCGCATACAACACATACATATACAATAATACATATACAAACACACACGTACAGCGACAATCTACATGTCATCACCAACACATCTTCACCCTGATTTTTTTTTGTTTTGTTTTTTTTTTTAAACATACATATACTCATATCACATACGCATACATTACCATGCTTATACATTCATGTGGTGATCGAACCGAGAGCATCGAAACCCGTATAACGAAAACGAAATCGAAATCATAACGCGATAAATGGCGAAAGTACACGATAAACACGTACCGAAAGATCGTGCGAGCGATGTAGTAGTTGTTGGTTCGACCGCGGAGGGCGGTGACCGGAGTTGCAGGTTTCTGCCGGACTCGGTTGATGCTCCGAACGATGGTAACAACGCGCAACAATGGAACAATATTTGTCTGCTGTGATGCGAGAACCAACCGAAATGATACAGTGGTGATCGGAAGTGAAACGGTGAGCAAGCAGCGGCGCAATAGAGTTAGGATTATTTGTGTGTGTTTGTGCGATGTCAACAGACCAACCGAGAAAGGAGAAGGGGGGTGGTTTGGGTTATATAATTAAAATTTACAATTTAGGCCCTTGAACATATGTAGGTTATTTAAATTAGTTTTAAGTTAGTTGGTGATTTTAGTTATCTGCAAATTTCACCCCAAACTTAATAAGAACTTAACGGGACAGTTAAAAGGTAGTTAATGGTGTTAACCTGAAATTACGGGTTGTCACATCATCCCCTTGTTGAAATAATTTTCGTCCCGAAAATTGGATATGTTCGGTAAAAGGTCTGAAAATGAAAGAATTTAACATTCGTGTATTAACTCCCGTGATCTGGTAACTCCTTGGGTTGCCGTTACATGTAACTGTTTTTGTAACAAGTAGCACGTTTAATTCAACTAATTAAATGTGGAGTGTAATTTCATTAACAGAAATAACGGGATTTAGTTAACGGATTTAATCTGAAATTTTAGGATGTCACATCATCCCCTTGTTGAAAGAATTTTCGTCCCGAAACTTTAATCAATAGTATTAGTATCAGATGTTTCACTTGAAATAGTTAAGGATTCTTGTACATTATTTGATTTTTCACACTCCTACGTTGACTCTGGTCCATGCTTCTAAGTTCTAGCAAACTTTGATTATAGTGATCTTACAATGTTTACGTGTTTTGAATTTGTTGCCTATAGTTCCCCCCGGATTTTTCCGTGAAACGTTGTTGTTCATCGATTAGGACGACGAGTGTTCCATCAGGTGAGAGCTTGATTTGTTTGAAGACATCAGAAGCGCTGTGTACCATGTTTATCTTTTTAAATTGATCCAGTCAACTATCTAAAAGGCCAATACCCCAGGATTTCAAGTTGTCTAATGTATCATAGTTTTAATTGGGATTCTAAAGTTTTTGGACGGAATTTATAACTAACGATTTCTATACTGTATGTTTCGGGGATTTAGATTAATGAGTTTCACGTTGTTATTTAGCTACCTGAGGACTGAGTCCTAACTAAAGAGTTCATTTATTGGTATAGATTGTTAAACTAAGACAACTTGTGTACAAGGTAAACCGTGCGTAGGTACTTGACTTTATTAAAGAAGCGTTGTCAAAACGCGGTCTCAAGGATGTCATGGACATTCTAAAAATAGATGAGGAATGAATTTTGATTCTATCTATATGTTCGGACGTACGTGAATTAAGCAAGAATGATTAAGGAATTTAATAAGTATTCATGATTCATTGTGGTCGATAGAAAAAGTGGTTGGATGACGTAGGGTAAAATGTTATTAATGTTTACTTACTGAAGTAGTATTAAAATGAAAGTGCCTATGTTACATGAGGTGTTCCTAATCCTTTGGAGTACAATCGATTTTCTTTTTGATGGAATCTGAGTGTTATGGTTAGAAGTGTGCGCGGGGGGGGGGGGGGGTATATGATACACTAAGAGCTTATCTTTTTATTCGAATAGGAGGTTTATTCAATTGTGTAGGTCTTTTAAGGTGATCTGACAATATCCATTTTAAAATACGGGTTTTACATTGCCTCCCATATAGTTTTGATCAAGAAGGTTAATTACATATGAGGTGGAATCTCTTGAATAAACTGGAGCTTTGAAAGAAAAAAAAATATTGCACGATTAGAGTGTCAAATGACAATGAGAGCATCAATTATTATACGTATATGTATTATTATTATTATTTTTAGCAAAACACATACTGTATCGAGATGAAACGGAATGAGAAGTTGTTATCCGGAACAACAATGGATATGGCTCACATAGGACGCTGGTTGGTATTAGTTGTTTATTATGGATTGTTTTATTCACCATGTGAATCTTTAGCGTCATGATACGTATTCGATATTCATATTTATATACGGGGGAAATAAGTCATTAACATTGGTGTCAATGTATAGTAATGTAATCTTATTAAGTTGTCGAAATAATTCATAAATCTTATGATTGTGTCATTATGGATCGACTTCGATAGCAGAATGTGTACGGTAAGTTAGGTGTGGGGAAGTTTGTATATATTTGAGTTTGTATTGTTTCTCATCTGTAGTAGCATTGTGAGTTTTTATCATCCATGGATGGGTTTAAATGAATATGATCGACGTTAAACTTGGTATAGGTGTGTTACTGAAGAATAAATTTTCGTTCCAGCTAGGCTATTGTTCAGGTGGATTTTGTGTTGAGTTATTCTTCACTTTTGTGCTTCTAGGTATAACCCAGATGATAGGTGTTACCAGGAATGAAACATAATAGAGAGTGATTATCATGGACCGTAATAAGTAAAGCTTTCTCAAAACATTAGTTGGTATTAGCCGTTCATTGCTGACGATGGTATTTATCACGTGAACCCTTGGAGTTGTGAAATGTATTCAAAATTATAGTTTATATATATGAGTCAGTTACGAAATATTTGGTTTTTGTGTTATTACTGTGAATAAGGGATACGGGGAAGTTTAAAGTGTTTATGCATATAGTAGTTTACCTTATGAATGTTGGACTAACTAGAGTTCCTAAGTATCAAATGTTTCGTAATAGTATAAGAGTGATATTTAAGAATTTCTCAGGTTAATTACTGCTTTGGTTCCACGTCCACATCCAACGTACTGTTAGCGTTTATATATAGGGTGTACCGCAGCTAACACACCACACCACCGACACCTTGAAGGCGTACTTGTTGCGCACTAACATTCTTGTCTACTTCACTAAGTCATTCAAAGGAGTTAGGGGATAGGGATATGTATTAAGTGAAATGGTAACGTTATAATATATATTGTAACATCGGTTATGTATCAGAATTTTATGTGGTTCGAATCTGAATGATTACTGACCCGAGACTTTGAGAACGCTTAACTTGTTTTTGTTACGCGAATAATCCGGTAGAGATGTTTGAATGTATAGTAAGATGGACAAAATGTAGAAAATGTTTTTAAACTCAATGTTCTCGAGAAAAGAGAAAAAAATTAGACCCAAAACGTGTTTTACAATATTAGAGATGTAGATTGGGTGTGAGAATTAATATTTACGAGAGTGTTGGATCAAGACGAGTCATCCAACTAGATCGAAACGTAAACTTACCACACACGTGGTTTATTAAATACATTGTTAATAGTAGAAACAAAATAAGTCAGAACTGTTTACCTTGAAGAATTGAGAAAATATGTTTGAGAAAGAGTACGATTAGGTGAAGTACTTCTAGAACAAGCTTGGTATGTTACGTGGTTTTTACATGAATGTTTAAGCGATATGGATTTATTCACAAGAGTGATTTTGAACGTGCAATATTACGCGGTTGGTTTATCGTATCAACCAAAGTTTTATTATATATATATATATATATTTATAAGTTCTTAGCTTTATTAGACTCCTACATGGAATCCTAAAGTTTATAGGGTTGTTTAACATTCGTTTGCAGAACCAATGATGTTAAGATGTTATCGACTGTTGGTAAGAGGTCATAGTATACTGACTCGAATTTAAAGCATCCCATTAAGTATCATAAGTTTGCAACTTTAGTAGGGTAAACGTTTCAACTGGTGGATTCAGATTGATTATATATGTGAAATGAGTCGTATCATTAGGGGACAAATATAGTAGTAGCAAAACATTATCAGGTTTTTCAGCAGAGATCTTTGTTCTTGTTTGTCTGTCACCAAGGAAAATTTTCAATTATCTTAAATTTTGGTGTATAAGGTAAAATGTATGTAGTTTAAAAAAAAATTAAACTTATCATATGCCATCAAAGATTGTATTGTAATTGTATACCATCCGTATATGGATTTAACGGGTTCAGTCAAGCATAGACTTGATATCGGTGCATTATTTAGAGATGAATTGTTTGTTTCAGATGAACTTGTATTGATTGATTCCTCACTTTTGTGTTTCTGTTTGGATATCGCCCACATGGCAGATTTTGCCAGGATCATCATGTACCTGTAAATTCACCATTACTTTGCGCACCCGTAATCGTCAATTTACCTTACACAATCACCCAAGTTTGTCTCCCATCGGGTACATTCATCTTACGTTTTATTATTTTTCTTTGATTTACATTCAGCCGTATGGTATTTCTATCCCATGTTAAGTATTGAAGGTGTATAAGTGTATGATAAACTTATAAGTAGGAGGCAACTATACTAGATGTATAGGACACTAATAGACTATCAATGTGCTGTATCAATGGGTCACATGTATCAGGTATGGTGTAAGTTCATACTAAGTGTAAGACTACTAGTCTAAACACAATCTGAGTGTACAATGTGCATAAGTAGTGGTAATGTCAAATCAAGTAGATAGCACGTTGCGGATCACACAATAAGTGACATGTTTCAACTAAGAGTATGTCTCATATTAAGGGACATGTTATAGCATACGAATGCGTCATATAGTAAATGACGTGTATTAGCACATAGTAGGTCGCATAACTAACAAGTCACGACCTCTGTATGAATGAGTTTCTGGATAAGAATCCATTTCTGTTGTTCATGTACCTCTGTACCTTAAGCATCGGTCACTGCCGGTTGGTTGCCATAATGAGGTAGTTAAAATTCAAAAGTGAATTGCTTAGGCTTCATACGAAACCAGTTTGTTGCCATGATGTTGTAAGTTTCGAATTATATTTAAAGGGAAACTTATCCCAATTAAAGCCCAAAAAAAAAAAAAATTTCCCCAATATGTCACATAATACAGGTTGGTCACTTCATGCAATGCTAGTGTAAGCGTGTGCATGTGTAAGTCTCGTGTATATGGGTCACACATAAATTTGAACAAGTGTAACTAATGCAGTGTACAGTTATAGTCTAGAATGCAATGCAATGCAAACCTAGTTCGCTATAACCAATGGCTCTGATACCAATCTGTCACACCCTCAAAATCCACTAACGGAGTTTTACCGTTAAGTGTGTGACAAACCAGGATCTCAGTCATTAGTTACACCAAATGACACTATATGAATTTAAAACATACGTGTCTCATTAAATGAGAAATTTAATACAGAGTTGACGTTTGAAAGGTTGCGGAAGCGTAATCGAAATGTAATGTCAAAATATTTAATGGAAAACTAAATGCGCAAAACACGCGCCCAATGGTAGAAACACAGTTTAAATAGTTGTTGAACTCAAAACATGGTTTTTAATGCAAGAAAATGTCTAAATGAAAAGTTGTGACTCCATGCCATGTCCTATGTGCTTTGTACATCATTGACCTGAAAAAGTGAAAGGCTAACAAGTGTCAACACGACGGTTGGTGAGTTCACATAGTAAGTATGAAATCAAGTATGTTTAGTTGTAAGCAGAACTTTAAATTAAGTATGTCATTGTAGGTAGCTAGTCTACAGCACATGTCCTTAGAGGCGTATGTATCTGACCGAAGCTGACGTATGTACACATTAAGTGCATTTTGCCCGTTCGTACATCCCAGCAGGATGCACTGTAAGTATGTTAGGTCATTCAACACCCGTTCGACAGGTCCTTCTGTCGTGCTAGCGCGACTAGCCCGGGTGGGGTTTGTCAAACCCAGTAGTACTACTCAAAATTTCCCCGCTATTTCACAAATACTAACGGTCAACTAGGTATCCATGGGGTCTTTCATGAACAAAATAAAAGTTGCTCTAATCCAGACATGCGACATACAGAATTTGTAAATCCGTAAAAGTAATCGTCCGTGTTCATCCCATAAAAGGGTAGAATAGTAAAAGTGCGGTTTAGTGAACTCACCTTTGAAGCGCCCAGCAAATAAATAGCTCAAATGCAACAAGAGAACCTAGATCGTCCTACGACCTGCTTTAAATAATTATCTATTAATTATTAACTAGAACTTGTATAATATAGATGTATATATAGGGTCGCCAGGGTTTTGCGCGTTCGATTTGGTATAGATTAATTACAACACATGACACAAGATTACACATGTAATGCACATCATAATGAACCTTGAACTTACATAATGTTCCCTACACATAAATCATTGTTCATACATACACGTATTCATCACATTAACAAACCTCTTTACACACCCTACGACTCACATGTTGTATTATTTATTCCAATAAAATTCACCTTTACCTACGTTTTGCAACAACATGTCCGACGCTTACACACGCAATACATATATGCACCATTTAACTTAACCTGACCATATCACCCGCATGTCATTGTCGTCATGTTATCATAAATTTTCCTGCCACAACATCATTAGAAAGAAACATAAAAGAAAAATTTATTTAAACCCGTCCTATATTTGTATGCACTCGTCAATCCACCATCTTCTTTACATACCATCCACATACATAAGTTAAAAACATACCCACACCCACAAATAACCGATTTTATACACACACTACTTCAATACATACAATACCTAAGTCACGTGTACATAGTCATGCATACATTCATTGTAGATACCTGATTCATGAATATAACCACAACATACATCCATAAACACACATGATTTATACATATAGTTTTGTATAGGTTGCTGCAGTTTCTGTTTACCAACACCTTGCACACACTTGTACATATATAATTCACACGCATACATATTTATAGGATCCATTCAGCTACATTTTCACAACACCTCATTTTACATACATCTTGTTATACACCATACACATGTGAGTATACCTACACAGCTTAACACGGTCTATTATCCCTATACGTACCTGACTTCATTCCCGACACGCATTGCGTATATATATATATACATACCAACATATTTACACCTATCACATGCACAACACATTTACATGTACACATTTACACATACATGCTTGCCCACATTTCTTCATGCATACATATAAGGACTATATACATTTCTGTCGTTATGTGCTGTTAATATGCCCAACATCCACTCATTCATGCACAATTCATATAGACATATATTGCTAGTACATACATACGCGTTATATATATGGCTGCCGCTGATCATGTTTTATATTCATACATACAATCATATAACACAGTAATATACATACGTACGATTGCACACTCGCATACAACACATACATATACAATAATACATATACAAACACACACGTACAGCGACAATCTACATGTCATCACCAACACATCTTCACCCTGATTTTTTTTTGTTTTGTTTTTTTTTTAAACATACATATACTCATATCACATACGCATACATTACCATGCTTATACATTCATGTGGTGATCGAACCGAGAGCATCGAAACCCGTATAACGAAAACGAAAACGAAATCGTAACGCGATAAATGGCGAAAGTACACGATAAACACGTACCGAAAGATCGTGCGAGCGATGTAGTAGTTGTTGGTTCGACCGCGGAGGGCGGTGACCGGAGTTGCAGGTTTCTGCCGGACTCGGTTGATGCTCCGAACGATGGTAACAACGCGCAACAATGGAACAATATTTGTCTGCTGTGATGCGAGAACCAACCGAAATGATACAGTGGTGATCGGAAGTGAAACGGTGAGCAAGCAGCGGCGCAATAGAGTTAGGGTTATTTGTGTGTGTTTGTGCGATGTCAACAGACCAACCGAGAAAGGAGAAGGGGGGTGGTTTGGGTTATATAATTAAAATTTACAATTTAGGCCCTTGAACATATGTAGGTTATTTAAATTAGTTTTAAGTTAGTTGGTGATGTTAGTTATCTGCAAATTTCACCCTAAACTTAATAAGAACTTAACGGGACAGTTAAAAGGTAGTTAATGGTGTTAACCTGAAATTACGGGTTGTCACATGTGGTGTTTTTAATATGTTAGTTGTCTCAATAGTGTTGTGTATGTTTTGATGTGTTTGCTATCACTTCCATGGGCAAGTTTCTATATAAAATGTTTCATGGGTGAAGGAACAATGTAAGTTGGGAATCAACTTAAGCACCAGCAAGTGTTGGTCAACTATTCTATATAAAAATGTTTAATGAAGCTGTTGATGTATAGGATTTGTAGTTTGATCGAGTGTTGGTCTATTCGGAGGTGCTGATGGATTTGTTATGAATTATTGCTCTATTAGGTGTTTGTAATAGTTGAATGAGTTACGTTAATTTAGAAATTGATAAGAAATGCTTTGTGAATTGTTGTCCTTTTTGGAGTTTGTAAGAGTTGAATGAGAGTTATAAACCGAAAGTTCCTTACATGTTTGTGACTTATGACTTTCTGATATGAAAAAGTTGGATTCATGTGTAGTATAAGCACTACTGTTTTAAAAAAGTCTACAACAAGATTATAAGATTATAAGGTGTATTTATCATATTTATATTTTGAGTTAGTATTTAACACATGTGTGGCTTTTGAGCAAGTATTTAACACATGTAAATGATAGTTTAGAACTTAAGATTATAAGGTGTATTTATCATATTTTATATTTTGATTTCAGTTGTTTCTTGTTTAATTTTTTTTTTCCAACACTATATGACATAGATCATGGTAATCAAAAAGCACCATAGCAACCTCAAATGGCAGATCATGTTAGATGTTTCCTACGATTAGCTTGTTTATGTTATTTTGTTCATTCAGTTTGCATTTGATATATGCTAAGTAAATATTATTTGTTTACCGTTGATGGTTTTGTGATTAAAAGATTGTGCAGCATTGTTCATGGTGAATTTGTACTTTCAAGACTTATGAGGTTAAAATGAACCGACTGAAGTGAACTTTAGCAGACTTGAAAATTTAACTTTTGTTTTCTTGTTTAATGAAGGAGAAGATACAAGAAAAATTAGAACACATGAAAATCATTGCTGCCGAAGACGAAGACCTGGTGGATGAATTTAAGTGCTTAAAAACTGCATTGGGACCAAGGCGTGGGTTTTCAAAAGGTGCTTGTTGAATCGTCAAATAACTGTCTCATTTTGGTCTTTCTAGCGCTAGCGGGTCGTCCTCCCACACCTCTATTGATGATAGAATTGCCGAATGGAATAGGAGATCCGGAAAGTTAAAGAGCAACTCTCTGCAAAGAAGAAAACGCACTCCAGTAACGAAGGTAAAGATGAACTAGAGGACGATTATGAAGCGGCATAGATCATTTGTATGAACGTGACGGTTTAGCGTTATTTGATGAATGTTTTTTATTTCCTTTTTTAAACGGAAGTTAATTTAAGAATGTATGTTCTTTACAACCAAATATGGTAATGATAAACAATAGGTTCTTGCTAACCCAGATTGCTCGTGTTTGGAAAAGAACAAAAAAAAATTTGCAGTCCTAGCAAACTAAAAAAAAATGTTTTTTGGGCAGAATCTATAGAGACAACATGTCGTCTCTATAGTTAGTCGCTAAAGGTATTTTGTTTTTATTTTTAATTTATTTTTTGTCTTTGGGAATGGCTATTGCGACAATCATTTTGATGCGACTTGTCGTCGCTATAAATGAGCTTTAGCGACCAACTAACTATTGCGACGACACTTTTTACCTACAACGACAGCGCTATTGAGACAAACATGGTTTATAGCGACGGCTTTTTTTACCAACTAACTATCGTCGCAAAAAGCTATAGCGAGGACAAACATGGTTTATAGCGACGACTTTTGTCGTCGCTGTTGGTCTCTTTTGGTGTAGTGAGTAGTAGTATGCATGTAGGTATTAAACCAAAGATAGAAGTAGGGATAACATGGATGTTGAAGGAATTTAGGGCCTGTATACTCGTGCTAAATGTGTGTGTATATGGTGACGCATGTAATGTAATGTATGTATGTATGTATGTATGTATGTATGTATGTATGTATGTATGTATGTATGTATGTATGTATGTATGTATGTATGTATGTATGTATGTATGTATGTATGTATGTATGTATGTATGTATGTATGTATGTATGTATGTATGTATGTATGTATGTATGTATGTATGTATGTATGTATGTATGTATGTATGTATGTATGTATGTATGTATGTATGTATGTATGTATGTATGTATGTATGTATGTATGTATGTATGTATGTATGAACTAAACGATTAATGTGTGTGAACATTTAGAATATCATAATGTAAGTAAATGGATCTAAATGTGTGTAGGCATAGAACACTAACAGAAATAGGGGACGGTTGTGTGTGGGTATGAAATTGTATGGTTATTGTGTGCATAGAAGAATCGTATGTGATATATGCAAAACGCGCATCTTAAGTAAAGGATGTAAATCATATCGTATGAATTGTTAGAACAAGTGTAAAATTGCAACCGTAGTGAATACATGACATAAAGTGCAAGTATGAAAAGTATATGAGTCACGCGATGATAATGTGAGTCGGGTCAAACTAGTGATAGGATGCATGAAATGTGCTACACGGGTATGTGAATGTAAGTATATATGTATTTGTATTAATATAAATAACAAACAATTAAATATTAAGCAGGTCGTAAGACGGCTTAGGTTCATTTGTTGCATTTGTGTTGTTTAATTGATGTGCGCTTCAAAGGTGTGTCTCTTTGCCCGCTCTTAAATCCTTTCGGGGAGAAAAATAAAAACCATTTTATACGGCCTTGGGCTACGTTTTATGCCTTCGGGCAACTATTTTGATAAAAACAAATTTCTATTGTCTAATGGTTTATTTTACTGAGCATGAACATTTCAAACTATAAATTCCTTTTATTTTTGTCGAGATTATTAATATACAGTGGGTATAACGGGGAAATTTGAGTAGTACTACGGGTGCGGCAGACCTCATCACGTTGGACGGATTCTAGGTGGTGCAAATTGTCCTTTAACTATTGGTCATCCGTTGTGGTGGCGACAAGGCAAACTTATCATAACGTTCAGTTTAATCTCGACGTGCTCATGTAGTAAACGAGGTGATCTAGCTAACCAGCTTGATAGGTTCAATTGGATCGATAATATCACTCAAATGATCAGAATAAAGCGTACAAACAAACGATTCAATCACAAACACAGTTCATACTCATAAATTCTCTTGTATATTGATGATCAAAGCAATTCGTAGTACAATGTGCAGGAGAAAATAAATCACACACAGTTAATTCTCTCTCTAACAGTGTAAAAGTGATCTAGCCTCACTCCTAACACACGCACACTACATGCTATAACAAACAAAATGCAAGTTTAAGGAAAATACATAATAAACCCTAAACTATACAAACATATAAACAAAATACAAAGTAAATCTTAACAAGGAAATAACCCTAACAGTACTCCCCCTAAGATTTATCTTTGGATCTTCAAAAAAACTTCAATCTCTTTCTTCATTTATCAGCATCAATCTTCAATCTTTTTCTACCATTCTTCTGGTTCTTCTTTCACGTTCAGCAACTCTCTACCCTTGTACTCCTCTTGTTCTTTCAAAGCTTCTTCAATACAGGATTTGAACTTTTCCGCAATCTTAGCTTGTCGAGGCTTGGATTCATTCGTCAGAATTGGTAGAGCATTCATGCGTCTAAGCGAATCCAGATTCAAACCTGCAAAATCGATATTAGCATAAAACTCAAACGGCATCTCTTGGCCTTGAACTTTCACCTCCAAAGTACCCTTCCTACTGATCCGCATATATTCTATCTCTGGTATATCAACCCTCACGAGATTAGAATTGAGTAAAGCCTTTCTTACACGAATCTTCTCCGAAGCAGCAGCAATCACTTCTATCATCACAGTGAATAACTTTCTGTCGGCTTCAGCAAGTTCGTCTTTGCACTTTTCAATCCGGTAACTTCGCAAAAACTCAATATATGAAGGATGCAGCAATTTCAACTCAAATGTACTAAAAAGTGTAATCATATCCTTGTCCCAATCCTCCAAGTTCCGAACAAGTTTCAGTTCAAATGTTTCCTGATTGTAAAACGCTCTCAGTATTGGCTTTGTCATTTGTGACCCATCAATTACCTTCAATCCAGGATCTGTAATCTTGTCAAAATACTCATCCGAGAACTCTTCTAAATACATATCCTCGGTCACCACCAATCTTTTCTTCTTTCGTTGTTTCTTAGCTTGCACATATGCGGTATCTTCTTGTTGACCTCTAAAGTCCAGAAACTTTGCTGTTCTACTCATTCCAGCATCAAGAAGTATTACGCATTTATCACCACGCTCAGCATGCGTGTGATTAATTAACTTCAGCTTGTGCAGCTCTTTCAAATCCTGAACTTCGAGTTTAAAGATGCTTGAGTAGTAGTGATAAACGTCACATAAGCCATTTACCCTCTTGATCATAAACGCATCAAAAACTTCATCATATTTCCACGCGATTATTTTCACCTTCTTATTTTTCTCAGGCACAATCATCGAATCTAATAACTCAGCAATTGATTGTCCTTTACTCAGCAGCGACCTAACCACATCACCCGGTGTTGTTGATTTGTGCCAAGTTTCACGCACCTCCATTGGAATGTTGTAGGATTTGACTTCGCTGGGAAACATATCCATTAGTTCATGCCTTTTCTTATGTGCATCTTCAGGTAAAGCCATTACTGGAATCTCTTTTGGACCTAACACTTTAAATCTCTTCGTCAGCTCAAAGTACTGAGGATTGTTATAATCCAAATAAAACATCCTGTTATACATTTTCTCTGTCTTCATGAAACTGACTACAATCTTCCTCAAAGATCCAGATTTCAGCCTCTGCAAAGTTTTATATGGATAGTTCCTCGAACTCAACCAACTTCGCATCTCATAAGCAGTCATTTCATCTGGGTTCTGATGATAAAGCTCAGTAGGAGGCAAATCTTCTATATTCAAGCTTTCTTGCATCGGAGTCCATTCACCCATCTCAACCACAAACTCTTTTTGATCAGCTTCGGTTTTATCTTGAGCTGTGATGCACTTCTCATACTCCTCATTAATCTCAGTTACTGTCAAACCATTCAAGAATACAGAGTTGTACTTCATTCTTTCTAAATATGCAAACCTCTGATCCAAATCATCAGGTAACTCTTCAACAGTATTCTGCACAGGCTCTGGCTCAGCTTCATCCTCAGACTCAGTCCAATCTATATCTAAATCATCCAAAGCCTCTATCATAGGTGCATCGTCAGTTTGAACCGGCTCAAACTGACTAGCCACTTCAGCTTCTGTTTCAGTTTCAGGCTTGTCAATAACTCCAACAGCTTCAGCTTGAATCGGCTCAAACTGAACTGTATCTCCAGAGTTAACTTCTTTCTCACTATCTGTTGTTTCAACTACTTCGGTTTCAGCTTCAGATACAATTTCAGTCTCAGCAACTTTCTCAGTCTCATCTTCAGCTACAGATTGAATCGGCTCAATCTGCACTGCTTCATCAGTTTTTGCCCTTTTCGAACTTTCTTCATCACCAAATATCTCTGGTATAGCATCTATTTTCCTCTTTCCCTCAGCCTTGTCCATCTTGACAGTTTCAGCCACAGCTTCATCGGGAATTATGATTGGTGATTCAACTAAAATTCCAGCATTCGCAACACCTCGAGCTCTAGTCAAATAAACTTTAGGCACTTCAGCTCCAGTCACTTCAATAATTTCTTCAGAAAAGTCTTTATCTGAAGACGAGCCAGCCTTCTTTGGTCTCATTTCTTCCAATTCTTTTTCTAACATCTCTTTCTCAGCCTCCAAAGTGTTACACTCAGCCTTAACCTCAGTATAATCATACTTCAGGTTTTCATACTCCTCCTTCAATTTTTCATAATCATCTTTTAGCTTCACATGTTCATCAACTAGATTCACATGATCTTCATCTAACTTCTTGAATATTTCCAAATTCTGCTTGTGAATATCCCGATACTCATCAAACCTTTTCTTCTTACGTTCATTGGAAGCTTTTAACAAGTCATTCGCTTTAATCAGCTTTTCCACAATCTCTTCTAATTCAGCAATGCGTTTCTCTTTCTCTTCATAAATCTCATCAACACTTGGCCCAACGTTTGGTGAAGACTCCAAACCTTGTCCAATGTTTTCAACAATCTGTGGTGATATGGTGGGAATAGGATCAGTAATGCCAGCATCCACTTCATCTATCTGTGCAATAGACTCAGCTTCGGCCATTACTGTCTGTGCAATCTCTATCACATCAATTTCTTCTGGCTTTTCAACTGGTTTCGATCTCTTCTTTCGAACATACTTTACAGCAATTTCTTTTGTAACTTCAACAGCAACCTTTTCGATCTCAGAAGCAACCTCAGCAGGTTCTTCTATCTCAATGTCCATTGGTTCAGCCTCCTCTGAATTCGATTCAGATTCAGCATCATCACCACCATTATCTCCACTATCATCACTATCATCATCATCGCTATCATCACTACCATCATTGTCACCATCATTATCTTCATCAATTTCTCTATCAATAAGATCCGCTGGATTAACAACCTCTCCATGAGATATGTGATAATAGACACCTTCTACATCTTCTTCATTGTTTACTATATCTCTCATATAGTCAAACAAATCAATATCAGGCACATTCCCGATACTCATCTTTCGGTAAGAGAGATCTTTCATGTCCTCAGTATACAATATGCCTCCAGCATAACCTTCACTTCTGATGATAGGATAGGCAATGTTTATCATCAGTTGCAAAAACCTTGGGTACATAAGGAATTTGAATCTCTTGCCCTTCACCAAGTTGAACACAAACCCATTCATTATCCACCTTGACATGTTGAATGGTTTGTTTTCTGCAATAGCTACTATCGGGGATGCAATGTCAGAGGGAAAATTATCAAAACCTGCACTTCTCCTTGACATGCATTGCTGTACCACATAACACAGCAATTTGTACTTCCTTCCCAACTTGGCTCTGTAAAACTGCGACTTTGGAAACACAGGTGGATGCCCCATGTTAACAAATCCAGATTTACATTCCTCCATGGTTAGTTCATCAATCATACCAACCTCATCTTCATCAATCCTTAAGGCTTGTCTAATAGCATCTTCAGTCACATTCAGTACCCAATCCCTAGTGATATGTCCTCTAACCATAACATCACCATTCTCATTCCTCACAACCTCTGCTGATCTCCAGAAGCTTTTGATCAGCCTTGCATATATGACCGGTTTGGCACATATAGCATATACATACTTAGTCCTCTTGATGAACTGAATCATATCTCTATAACCTTCAGTCTCAGGCAGTGATTCATCTAAACATGCTACCAGATTATGTTTAGGCTCAAATTTGAGAGTCTCCATCTGTTAAACACAAACACAAACACAAAACAAGGCAAATGTATTAGATTCTTCATTAAACATATCAAAATTTTAACAAGTGTTTAACTAAAAGTTAGAAAGCAAAACATTAACATAATCATTTTAAATCCTAAATTGTTCTAATAACCTGATTTTCATCATTTTAATCAAACAACATTGAATTTTAAAGATTATACATCATGTTTAGGCTTTTACAGTTACTCACTTTAAGCAAAAATTTAGATAAATTTTATGATGAAACAGTTTAATCTGTTTTGGTTTGGTTTTAACAAGTTCAATCACTTTTAACAGACATTTCATCATTTTGATGTTTAGCTTTTAAAGGCTTCAAAGTTCATCAATGGCGATTTTTATTAGTTAAGCACATTTCACTTGTTCAGTTGATTTTAAGGTGTTTTAGTGCAAATGAATGATTGAATGTTGATGATCGACAGATTTTAACCCTAAAACAACATTTGATTTAAGTTTTAATGCTCAAAATCAAAGTGTCGATTCAAGTTCAAAACACTGTTCATCATCGTTTTTCCTTTTAACAGTTGATTTGCAGGTCGATTTAGGTCAAAAAAACATAATCTCTACCTTAATCAATCTATTAATCTTGTTATAGAGCAACAGATTGACTATGATAACAATGGCGATTTGAAGTTCAGAGTGTTTGAGTGAAAGTGAATGTGTGTGAAATGATAAGTGTTTGTGAAGAGGCGGTATTTGTATCGTCAAAAAAATTTTTAGGTCACACTTTAAGTGCCGGGTCAACAAAAGCAAAATAGGCCCAATAACCTTGCCGGGTCAAGTACTGTAGTGACGGGTCATGTACTGTAGTTACGGGTCAAGTACATAAAACAAGTCACCAACATGTGAAAATCACTTGACGGGTCAAGCACTGTAGATACGGGTAAGTCACTGTAGTGACGGGTAAGGGTTTAAGGAACAACTACACCTGATGGTTTTTATTCATCACCCGGCAGACTAGTTGTCATCAAAACATCACCCGGCAACCTTCTTCATCACCCGGCAACACAGTTGCTTTCCTTCTTCATCCGGCTTGCTTTCTTCTTTACACGGCAACCTTTGACAACCTTCTTCACACGACATACACACTTCTTCAGTACCCGGCAACATAGTGTCATACCTTTACACGACAACAAGACTTCTTCATTACCCGGCTGTATAGTATACACTTGTCACCCGGCAAGATATCTATGACCTTCACCCGGCTGTATTTGACATGATCATTGCCCGGCTGTACAGTGGTCATAATATCTTCACCTATTTCCTCAATCACCCGGCAAGTATCAGACTTGCAACTTTACCCGGCTGAACAGTTCTTTACCCGGCTGTACAGTTGTATCTGATATCTTTACCCGGCAATAACACTTAAGCAGTTTCTTCAATTTTCCTCGTCTGTTGACTTTTTCAACGGTCATTTATTGCACCTGCAACATTCTCCGACATATTAATTAGACAAGATATCCTTAAAAAGAATGTTTGTCATATTAATTATCAAACAACATTAAACATTGCAACAAATTAATTTTCAATTAAAAATCAATTTTTCTTTTTCTTTTTCAAACATGTTTTTGCACAACCAATTTTTCTATATCCCGAAGCAATTTCTTAAAAAACAAATTACAAGACCTTGGGTTTGTTTTTAACACATCCAATACCTTTGCTTTTCATAACATATAATCTTGTTCATTCAAAAACACACTTATTCAAAACAAAACATATTTTTGGATTTTTGTAGATATTTTTCTTCAATTTATTCTCCCCCTAAACTTGAAATTTCTTTAAATTTTTAAGTTTAACAAGGATGTTGATGTATCAATAATGATTCCATATGCCTGCACACACAAAGCACACACATTAAAATAAATACATATGCAATGCAATGAATCAAAATATCGCAGTGAGATCATACCACACATTATCTGAACATGTTTTGCAAGTTTTGAATAGACATTTGACTTATGCTTGATTGAGTGATGATATGAAAACATACCAATTAGCTCGAATTGACACACTTACTTTTTCAGTATCATGATGATATTTAAGGTTCGATTAGAATGACTTATGTGATCCACATGTATACATATATCAACATATTTCCTTATCAATCACTACCTGCATGCATATTACACAAGACCTGGTCACTTACAGTCATACAAATACATATTACTGATGTTTATCGGTTAAACCGTTTTAGTATTTTATATAATTTTGTTACTTATCTCATTGAGCTCACCAACCATCTGTTGACCGTTTTCAGTATGTTTTCTCAGGTGGATAGGATTTGAGCACGTATGACATATCATGCATGGTCACATTTCATTGTTTGGAACTTTTATAACTTTGATTGGTGTTTTGGAATCTAGTATTGGTTTTTGTGCTAGACTTTCGAGCACAGAGGTTTTGCTGATTTTAGTGCTAGACTATTGAGCACAAATGGTTTTTGGGTGTTTGGTTTATTTGAAGAGCTTAGCCTGAAAACTTTGAAATATTTACATTTCAATACCTTGGTTTTTAGACTATTGTTAAATCTGAACTTTTTTTAAAACCAATTGATTCAGTGTTACTGTAACTAATGTCTTGAGATCCTAGTATGTCACACGCCTAACGAAAACCCCGTTTGTGGAAAATTGAGGGTGTGACAAAAAAATATCAAAAGAAGAGTAGAAGACACAAGAATAATCGTAGTAGTGCAGGAAGAGAATTAGCAAAATTGGAATGAAATCAAGGATAAAGTAGAAAGAAGATACGGAGTAATCACGTGGCGAAATCAAGTGAAAAAAGCATGCCTGTACAACCAAACTTCCTCTTTAGTAGGAAGGGTAATATTAGAATCTAACATTTTTTCGTAATGTTTTTAATGAAAAGTTGGGACCTGAATCGACCTATACCTAAGTAAATGGGTCAAAAGCACCACCTTTAATTCGTATTTAAATTATTTAGAATGCAACAGGTCATTAAAGGGTTCTAGACTCAAAACTATTGTACCTTTAATACTCAAAAGCAACTAAATTTATAGTTCAAAAGTCTTGGAAAACCATCAAACCTTGAAAGTGAATAATTAATCTTACATACTGCACTTTGTCATCATTAACAAAAACTACACATTAGCATACATGTACAGTGAGATTTAAGAACTTTATAAAAACAATATTATTATAAAACACATTTCTTACAATCTAAATAAGAGGATATCAAACCATTGGCATCAGATCCCCCTGCACACACACACACAAAATATCCAATTATGAATGTACATAGTTCATTATGTGACACCAGGCAAATTTCCAGGTCAATATTCGTACTAGCTTAATACGTGCATGATTTTTGAAATGCGTCATTTGACTTCATTATGATAATTAAGGTGTTACTAAAGTTAGTTAAGCCCATTTTGTGCATTGTTATGCAATTTGTGATTTTTGAATTTGCTTAATCGCGTAGCGGTTAAATACCCGGTAATGAACGTTGGTGACTGCCTGATGAATTTTAACAGCCCAATAATTGATATAATGCTCTAAATAGCATCAAATAATATATTTTGGGTGTGTATAAGTGAAAACATAATAAAAACTAAAAGCGATGTATTTTATCCGTTGTTTTCAGGTTATCGCGTGTGTTTCAGTTTTTGCCCAGTTTTACTACCAGTA